>CM055096.1:2601544-2660815 GCA_029204225.1 Diphasiastrum complanatum | reverse complement strand
AAATCCCTCTCACTTATTAGCTAGGGTTAGGGATGCCTTGGGATCCGCAAACCCTCCAACATAAACCGCAAACCCTCCAACATAAACATTCTAATATTTCATACCATTGGCTGATTACTTGAATTCTAATTTTTAGAGCCATAATCAAGCTCACGGAGGGCCTGTTATCAAAAAATAAATGACATAATCTAAAATCAAGTTGAAACACACATACAAGACGATCTATTTGATAAATATACGTACTCTACAAGACTTTAATCTGAAATTCTTAAAAAATTGCAAGCATGACACATGTTTAATAATCCAAACATTATAGTAAATCACATGTCATGACTTTGATGAATGACAAAATCGTTTTTGAAATAAAGCATGTAAATTACATTCTATAAACACGTAGAAGAAATAAATTTGAAGATGCACCTAGAACTTAAAAATATTCTTGACCTTTTTGGAACCGTACAAAGTTTTGGCAAGATCAAAATTCTGGTTTTTCACACTGTGAATCATGTTGTGATTCACCTACAAATTACACACTTAGAATAAAATTCAAACCATGAAGTAATATTTCATCCAAAGCCCACTTACACAAGTTCTACAAAATAAATTTGATGCACAATATTTTGAAAACAATACATTCAAATCATAATATCAAGATTATTCAAACAAGAGTTCTTGTTACCTTGACTTTTTGCACTTTATGTGATCTTTTGGTAATCTCGCAAAATCTTTTTTCTCTCAACATCGTCATCATTTTTGAGCTCATCTGAAAAAAAAAAACACACTATCAAGGTATGTACATAACGTGTACCAAAAGTGCTTCTTAGATAAAAGTTGATCATGCATACCTTTCGAGCTCGCATACTTCTTTCATAACGCACATCTTCATGAGTACACATTTGAGGTTTCTCTTTCTCTTTTTCCTATATAAAACAAAGTCAAAATTTTATAACGATAATATATCAATCAAATTTATTTTTAAATTAATTAGAAAGTGTAATTTTGAAATTGAACCTGGGTGGACAATTCAACGTGTGTGGAAACAATTTCATCATTGGAAGAGTCGTCATTCAATAGTTCCATGAATATCATATGGCTAGGAAATCTTTCCACATCATCAATATTCATTTCTAGCATCAAAAAACATAAATGTAATAATATTAATATACCTAAAAAGCTGACATGTTCGACTTCATGCAATCACTTACAGAAATGACATAATTAATCAAAACACTTGTTCCAAAAAAAAATCACAACATTTTGGACAAACTTTTTAAAATGGATTAATTTATTTGTAACTCAGATATCTACTTGTCTACAGTATTCAATGGATTGCGGTGTATGGTTTTTCAAGATAAACCCTTGGAATATTCTCACACATGTAAGACTAGATTCAACTTTGTTTGAAAGTAGTATTATAAAGTGCAAAATATTTATACTTTCATTATATAAACTCAAAGAAACACACATTTGATACACTTGCTTGCATCTAAGTTTTTTCTCTAATAAAAAATGAAGTAGTGATGCAAAACCAGAAAAAACTTACCTTGTCATGAGGGATCTTGTCAAAAGATTGTTTATATGCTTCTCCAAAGAGCAGCTCCGGCTCTAGCTCAACTTCTAAATGTTGCACGATGTTCAAATGAGAGCCATTCTCCTTCATTACTTAAACTTTACATACAACCATAAATTGAAAACATTACTTTCATGAAGTAAACCAATATTGCATATGTAGAATTATCAAATGCTTACTTGCTTATATACTCGTTCCATATAAAACAATACATTGGCGAAAGTATTTTGCACCAAAAAGTATCATGAATTCACCATTGTTTTGCATAGCGAAAAATGATGCGAGTTGTGCTTTCTAGTGACCTACATTATTTTCCCCATTGGTGTCATCTGCCCTAACAACTACAGGGTCTCCTATTGCATATGTCTCGCCACCAAAGAACACTTTGTTGTAAATCGTTATTTGCCCAAAGTATCCACGCCCTCTTTCAATTTGTCAAAAAATTTCGCATATTGTGTCTCCTCTTCCGTGGGCGCACGACACTGCTTTCTTTTTTTTGTTATGACTATCCCCTTTGTGAGCATAACATCCTCGCATGGATATCCACATTTATGTGCTAGATATGTTTTCCATATTTCCTTTGCCTTCGAAACAAATGAAACTTCAAATATTCCACGTTTGTGAAACGAGAAACAGTCCAACAAATGAGTCGTTTGTAGTGCATATCCATCAGGAAGAACTAAGAATTCATGAAAATGACCAAGCATCCTCTGAGGGGGGGAAAGCCCATCCTTATCCATTCGAATACTCTCAAAAGTTGATATAAATACTTTTCTCTTCAAAAAATTGAGAGTAAGAAATCTCATTATTATTTGCAAAAGTATTGACATAGGTCGAAACCTTGCATTCAAAGTCATAGCACCAATACACATCATGATTTTCTTGTCGATATATATCATCCAATATTTTGCCATTTCTTGCATACACAAGTACGAGATAAATTGGCAATGCAAGAGCAATAGACAAACTACATGGAAATCATGATGTCTTATAATGATTCCAACCTGCAACGTTCCAATGGAGACAAGTTTGGACCAAGGTACTCCTCACGTCGAACTCTCCAAGCAAGGAGCAAAGATCGTGCCATAGTGAGACCCTCCTTTCACCATCCAGTGTCTCTACTATAGTTGTAAAAAATGTGCGCGATGTCTATAAGTAATAGACCTAGCTCAGTTGAGCATTTCGATATACCGACCACATTTCCTAATATGTTTGGTAGGCACCATTGAATGAATTTTTGATTTTCTTCTGGTTTGAGGATTGAATGGTACTTGCTAGGAAGATGAGGCCAACGTCCATACCATATCAAATTTGGTGTCTTTTTAAACACTGTTGTGACAATAGCATCGATTACTTTGGTGGCTTCATGGGTGCACTCCTTCATAAGACCGGATATATACTTGCAAAATAAGTTCAAAGACAATATGTGCATAGCATTGTACACCAGATCTATTGCAAGATTAAAGCTATACAAGTCATGTAGTCGCCAAAGGTTAGACTCTCCAGAAAAACCTACACCTCTTAGTATTTCCTCCCTTTCGTATTGGATGTGTGTTTCATTGTGCTTCGACAATGCATCAACCATCTCGCATGTTGATCGTTTGGTTGTGGGATATCTTGCTTGATATCTATTTCCATCGAAGACATAGCGACCAGGATAGCCATCTATCCTTGCATCGAGTGTGGATCTAGCTTTGTCTCTGCAGCATAAGAATTGGCCACCACTCTTAAAAAGCCTGATTTTACATTGGGCCAGATGGTCTCCTGTCACCATCATTAATATTGTATGAAGATGACATTTTTCAAATATAGTGTCTAATTGAGACATAATTTGAGAGGGGGGATAGTTGTAATACAAATCAACTCCCTCAACAAAAAGATGTTCTAGTTCAACTATCAAAGGTTGCAAGAATGCTGCAAATGCATCATCCACAATTTGAATAAGCTTCTTGCAACTAAGAGGTATGAATAAAACTAGTAAAATGTCTTGTGCGCAAAGCTTTCCAGCATTAAGTATCTTGACTTCCACAACATAACAATCTTTTTGAGTGGTTCGTGAGGCTTGAAATCCATCTGTGTGCAAAAGGAGAGCAAAGTTTATTGGATCCCCCTGTTACATCAAAGTAAATAATATTAGTACACTAATCTTCGCTATAAAGTGTAATTAAATTTTCTATCTCAACAATAATTTTTAAAAGTACCTTGCATAATTTCCTCTTGCATTGGATTGACATGGCAAATCATTCTACTTTTTGAAAGGAAATGCAGTTGGGTGGAAATTGGAGCATACTCAAATGAAATCATGTATTTTCTAGGCATTTTCATTCCATGCATTTCTCACAACAAGATGGAAAATCACATTTCAAAGTCCTATTTTGAAAAGAGTCTTCTTGGCAGAGACAATACAATACATCACCGGCATAATTATCTTCTTTGCTGGGTTGAAGACTTCAGGACTATGTGGACTATTTCCTACACCAGTACACATTCGAAAGCGTTGCACATCATGCATTCCTAACCCAACATATGTGTTTATTAATTGTTTCCAAGATATTGGAATCTTTAACTCCATTCGGATCCCCATTCCACGTGGTTGGGAGTTGGACCAAAAGTTTGGCAAGATTTGGTTTTGTTTTTACATTTGCATTTGTGGCATCCTTTGACCCAACCATGTCCCCAAAAAGAAGTAACATTTCATCTTGAAATTGTATGGGTGTTTGATCTTTATCCCACAATGCCTACATCTCAATACATCTTTCTAATATTTTGTCCTCTAGAGATAGGTCTTCTGGTTGTTCCCTATAGCATTGAGGAGTCTCATGTGAGACATCCTCATTAGTTGTGTCCCCATGGAGTACTTCGTCATACACAGTGTTGTTATCATCTTGACTCATGAAGGTCTCTGTATTGACATTGGATTCTATTGAAATCCCCATTTGGTAATAATATTGTCATACCTTGTTTGGAACAATTTGTGTCTGGTGAAAGTAGCTGGATGAACCAATCTTTCACCTGTGCAATAAGACTTGCAATTGCATGTCACTTTTCTTGTTTGCCATTGGGCATTTGTAGTTGAATGTCTTGGTTGAGGTGTTTGCAACATCTCTGATGCCTCTCCGATTTCATGCCTTACACTAGGGTGGACTTTTCCAAGTGCATCTTGATGGCAATGAAGATAGTACACACGATCGGATACGTATTCAACACCAAGCGGTGTGTGTTTGCACTTGTAGTTGCATGTGCATCTTCGAAGGCCAGGTCTTGATTCACTTGACATCTACAAAAATAGCGGATGCATATGTACTTTAGGACATCTAATACAAACTCCATAGTCGTTACTACATTCTATTCAAAAACAATACTTGCACTACGAGAATGAACTTCAAGGAAGAGTATTCAAGAAACTAACACTTGGAGATGTTTTCTTAAATGTGCAAACTTGGTTACTGCCAAGTGGTCAAACCGGTGGATTTAGAACTTGGATTGAAAGTGTGGGAGCAATGGTGTAGTCACCAAATTCCAAGTCCATGATTCTAGGAGCAATTTGTCATGAAGCATACTCATGTATGCTTTATCTCGATGTACATGTTGTATAGAATTCAAAATATGATAATGGGACAACAAAGGAGGATAATTGAGCCATGTAAGTTTCAGTTTCCTGTCCAAGTAAGTTTCAATTTTTTCCAAAAGGACATTCCGACTTGAGCTCGATTTCTAATCAACGATACTCTTGTAAAAAAATGTGTCTGATACGAGTAATCCGGCGTCTATTGTTTAAAACGTTTAACACAATGAAACATTTAAAAAATTAACTCAAGTCTAAGGAGCGCTATACTTAGATAGAACTACAAAAGTGGCAAATTTAAGATCTATACGTCTCTATAGGTCATAGATTGGCAGATTATAGTCATAGCAGAATAGTAGTGGGATCTGAAATAGATGCAATCGTCACTTTAGGGGACCATGATCATGGACTATACACATGCATGTCTATTGTATGCACCTAGCCTACCAAATTATGAACTTTAAGGAAGAGTGTTAGAGAAACTTACGTCTGGAGATGTTTATTCTCAAAGGTGTTAACTTGAGTAGAGGCAAATGGTCATGGAACATACACATGCATACCTAGTGAATGTACCCATGCTATCAAATGATTACCACCCGATACCATTGGAAGTATTGCATTGTCAATGACTCCATTTGTCAAGCATTGCCCGCACTTTGCAATGAACACATGCACGAACAAATAGAAAACATAAACATCAATAAGACTTAACATCATTTACAGAGGTTTGTAGATGGGAGAGACCATTGCACACACATGCCTATGGTTTATTTGATGTTGTAAACATATGAGGGTGAAAGAGCTCCCAACCTATGGGTGATGGGCGCTCTGAACATAAACACATACAAGAAGAAACATAAAAAACATAAACGCAATTTTCTCTAGCTCCAGCCGCATATACTCCATCTCTAGATCCAGCATAAACTCCATCTCCATCTCCATCACTAGCTGCAACATAATTTCCATTTGTAGCTCCAGCTCCACATCTATGGCTCTCTCTTGATTTACCCTTTTACATTTACATCATCGTAATGCTAAAAAGTCGTACCTTGGAATAGAGTTTTTTTATTTTTCCAGCTGTTATGATTTCAATTTCATCTTCTAACTGCTACAAGTAGTGACTTCCGGTAGAACCATAGAATTAATGAACTGTGGACGGTTCACCACGGTTATGTGGACCATATGGTTTTCAAAAAAATTTGGCCACGGTTCTAGTGAACCGTTTAATAGATAATTAATTTTGTTTTTATGGTCCATTTTTAATCAAATGAGGCCAAAACATTAATCAATAAATAAATAAATTAATTATGATGAACCGTACCATGGTTAATGGTACGGTTTTAGGGTACGGTTCAGAGAACCGTGGATACTATGTGTAGAACCTAACATGCTTACCCTCAAAATCTAACTAAAAATGGGGACATCGGTAGATATCTTGAATATGGGTTTGAATTACCTCAAGAAACAAAAAGATTGGATTGATTCGGAATGGAATTAAACTAAACAAATTTCATTGTGAATGAAGTGATCATTTCATTAGAATCAGCTTAATTTCAAGGTGTTTGTAAACAACAACAACCTCATACTAGATTCTTCTCCCACAACCCTCCAGTCTAACCGTTGATAGAAGATTTCAAATTTGCTATTTTGCTTAGCTATAATAGAAATCCATCTTATAGCCAGTTTTGAAAGATTGCTCTAACCTTCAATAAGAGCCTTGGAAGGGGGAAACGTCCGTAAACCCTCACCGTGATAATATACATTTGCGAAGCTTTTCTCCCTTACTCCTATACAAGACAACAGTCTAATTAGCTACATTTCTATAGTAGATGAGCTTTAAAAGGTCTAGTGGTAGTTTTGCAGCTTAGTATCTCTATAACTAATCTGCATCCTTGAATGTGGTTGTTTCATTGTGTTCCATTCTTTGGATAAGCCAGTAAATAATCCCAAAATATAAAAAACAAAGCATCTCACTACTTGGAAAATGTTGTACCAATGGATTAAAGGAAGATGTGTGCTCACCAATACCGATGAGCAGTGAGAGTAATCTTCTGCCTCCAGGCAATGTCAGAGATTTGAAAAGAGAAATATCGATGGCAGACTCCTGAATTATAAGATCAGTTGCTGCATTACACAATAGGACGAAGGATGTAATCAACTCAAGCTACATGAGGAAAAGACAATATAAAAAACATTACTAACCTTGATGTCTTTTTAGCCTCGTTTGTTCAACGTATACAACATAATATCTGAAGTTTGCCACAAAAAATCAACAAATTATGTATGATCTCAGAGCTATAGATCAATGATCCCTATTCATCGTTTGTAACAAGGTCAACTATAATCTTGTGATATCTATGCCTGTGTGCATCATTACATGGCCAGCCTCTTCAATTCCTTCAAACTCATGAAAATTGGAGTAGGATTGACTTAGATCAATCCAAATGTCCCCCTAAACTCAAGATTTGCCGAATGCAATGACTAAATTAGTTTTGTCTTGTACCAAAGACCAAAGATACATTTTATGCATCAAATCTAAGCTGTTTGAATTGAGAGATAAGGAGCAAACTTGAGCTATCAAGAGTGATATGAATCAAATCTGAGCAACTTTGGGTGGTAAAAATTGCATATTTTGTGCCAAAATCAAGCCATGTTGATTTATATGCTTCATGTTTGAGGCATTTACATTTCCAAAACTACAAATTCCTTGATTTTGATCACTCAATGAGAGAGAGTTTTGAGTGATATAGTCCAAAAACAAGCTATCTCGAGTGCAAGTGATCAAATATAAGTACCTCAAGTGGTAGGGGTCTATTTCAGCAAAGAGAGAGAACTATATCAATTTGAATATCCTACATTTTAGATTGGCTGATCTTGATCACACAATGAACAATTTCAAATGATAAGAAATAAAATTATATGCCAGACATCAAATTCAAGCTATCTCGAGTGATAGACATAACTTGGCAAACAATGGCAAAGTCTGTTCTCTAAGTTGTTTGTTTGTCATCAACAATATTCTATCGATGTATTGGACTATATTCTTTGCTAATTATGGACATGCTTCAAGTTTGAGTCACCTAAAGTTTCAAAACTAGGGATTCTTTAAATTTGATCTCAATGAGAGAATCCTCAGTGGTACAATCCGAAATCAATTTGGAAGAGATTGAATTTGAGGTGTTTGAAATGATAAGGGTCTATTTAATAAAAGAGAAAAATGTGTGAAAAATGAAAAGGAGGTATGAAAGAGTGTGTGAGAGAGAAAGAGAGATTGGAAATTGGAGAGTGAAAGATGTGTGTGTGTGTGTGTGTGTGTGTGTGTGTGTGTGTGTGTGTGTGTGTGTGAGAGAGAGAGAGAGAGAGAGAGAGAGAGAGAGAGAGAGAGAGAGAGAGAGAGAGAGAGAGAGAGAGAGAGAGAGAGAGAGAGAGAGAGAGAGATAGAGAGAGAGAGATAGAGAGAGAGAGAGAGAGAGAGAGAGAGAGAGAGAGAGAGAGAGAGAGAGAGAGAGAGAGAGAGAGAGAGAGAGAGAGAGAGAGAGAGAGAGAGAGAGAGAGAGAGAGAGAGAGAGAGAGAGAGAGAGAGAGAGAGAGAGAGAGAGAGAGAGAGAGAGAGAGAGAGAGAGAGAGACCAAAATCATGTACTGGGCCTCCAGTTTGACTTATTGAGCCATAATTACCAAGATTGCATCTTAGGCATCTAATTTGAGCTATTTTAAATAATAAGCTAGAACTTTTCGGATACCTAAATGCCTTTCAATGTTCAAGAATTCCGTATTTATCTAGAATTGAGCTATCTCAAGTGATAGACTGGCATGAAAACAAATCTATCTCAAGTCGTAGACATCAAGTTTGAGCTATCTCGAGTGACAAATATGAAAGTTGAGCCATTTTGAGTGTAGGGCCCAATTCCATCAATGAGCCTAGATGAAAATCAAGCAACCATTGAGTTTCACTATCTTGAGTGAAAGGCATCAAATTTGTACTTTCTCGGACATCTAAGTTCAAGGTTGCACTAATTTGATTTCTCTAGGAGCAATCTCTAATGATAATGGCCAAAATTGAGCTATCTTGATTTGAACACATTATTTTTTAGTTATCTATCCAAGGGGTCAAACAAAAGCAATCTTAATATACCAAGTTTGGGATTGATCAAGTTTGATCATTGAATCCATTGTGGAGCCATAAAGATTAAAACCCCATGATCATGGCTAAAATTCAGCTTTTTTGATTAAATACATCAAATTTTAGGTATTCTTGAGTGATAGGGACCAATCTCATCTACAAGGGATCGAACTCAAGCAATATAAATATCCCAAATTTGAGATTTACCAAATTTTTCTCACTCAATGGATTACGTGAAGCCATAAAGATCAAAATCACATGTGAGGCATCCAATTTGAGCTATCTTAGAAATTCACATATTGGGTGGCCTACAAATTGACTTATCATCATTGGTTTTTCTAAAGATTGGACAATGACCAAAATATCATGTTGGACATCCAATTTGAGTTAGTCTGAATCATAAGCATGACCATTGAGGTAGCTAAATGCCTTTAATTGTTCAAGAATTCAATATTTATCTCATTGAGCTATCTCAAGTGATAGACATCAAAATAGAGCAGTCTCAAAAATTCATAAGCTCGAGATTCCACTAATTTGATATCTTTGGGAGCAATATCTAATGATAATGGTGAAGATTGAGCTATTGTTATTCGAACACATGTTTTCTTTTTCTCTCAAGTGATAGGGCCAATATCATTTGCAAGGGGACTCGAGCAATCCAAATATTCCAAATTTGGGATTGATCAAGTTTGATCACTTGATGCATTATGTGGATCCAGAAAAACCAAAAACACATATTGGGCCTCCAATTTGATTTATCATTACTCTTTTTTCTAGAGATTGAAAAATTACCAATATCACATCTTAGGCATCTGATTTGAGTTATCTTGAATCATAAGCATGAACTTTGAGGTAGCTAAATGCCTTCACATGTTTAAGAATTCAGTATTTGTCCAAAATTGAGCTATCTCAAGTGATGCACATCAAAGTAGATCTATCTCAAGTCGTATGTAGACATCAAGTTTGAGCTATCTCTAGTGATAAACATGAAATTTGAGCTATTTCAAGTGTAGGGCCCAATAATTCCATCAATGAGTCCAGATGAAATTCAAGCAACCTAAGTATTTTAAATTTGAGACTAATTAAGTTTGAACACTCTATCAGCTATGCCAAGTGATTGGGACCAAAATCACATGCTAGGCATTGAGTTTGGGCAACATGCATCAAATTTGAACTTTACAAACTTTTAAGCTCGAGATTCTACTAATTTGATCTCTTTAGGAGCAATATATAATGATAGTGGCCAAAATTGAGCTATCTTGATTCAAACACATCATTTTGAGCAATATATAGTGATAGGGGCCAATCTCATTTGCAAGGGATCGAACTCAAGCAATCTAAATGTCCTAAATTTGAGATTGATCAATTTTAGTCACTCTATGCATTATGTGGAGCCATAAAGACCAAAATCACATATTAGGCGTCCAATTTAAGCTATCTTGAGTGATTGGCATCAAATTTAATCAAATTGAATTTTTTATGTCCTCTAATTCTTTGATTTTGTCACTCTATGAACAATCTTAAGTGATAACAGCCAAAATTGAGCTATCTCTATTGATAGACCTGAAATTAGGCCTTGCTATTGTGATATAGGTCAACTACATTGAGAATTAAAATTTTGAGTTATCTCATGCAATATGGGTTAATTCCATCATCACGAGCTATCTAGCTCTAAATTTACTCCCTCACATATTTTTTCTTTATCACATTGGCTAGTTCAACTCCTTCTCTTCTAATCTCATTATGCACCATTCATTTGCACTCCCATTTGTGTTTTTACTCAATTTGCAACTAATATTTTCCTTCATGTTATTTATTCTTCACGTAGTTTTTCTTCTATCATTTGGACCCCATATCTAACTCCTCCCTATGCTACATTTGCTCTTACTTATGACACCATTTTGCTAGTTTGCAATGACCTCCTTCACACATTTAAATGAATCTTACATGCTCAGCCCCCCACCCCAACCCCCCACGCGGCCCTCTCTCTCTCTCTCTCATACCTATGTATGTTGCATAATTTGGGCTATTTGCCCCCCCATCTCACACCCTTTCTCAGTCCTCTCCCACTACCCCTACTCTTTTCACGACCTATGTTCTCTTGTTTTTTTATATTCCACTCCCTTTGTCTCATTTGCATCATTTGAGAATCCATCCTCTACCCCCCTCTTTCATGTACCACCTTGTTACATAATTCAAGTTTTCCAAACCCTTCGTTACCCTCCTCTTTCCCAAGTTTCTTGCATTCACGAAAAAACTACTTATCATCGTCTATTTCTCGTACTTCATCTCTCCCATCACACTCATCGTTTGTCTTGTCACTTCACATCTCAAGTGATGAGGGATAGACCTAAAGCAATCTGAATGCTCTAGAGTTGAGATCGATTGAGTTCGATCACTTCATGAGCCATGCCAAGTGATTAAAGCCTAAATTGTAGTATAGGCATCAAACTCGAGCTATTTCGAGTGGTACACATCAAATTTGTGCTAGCTAAATGTCTTGGACTCATGATTCCTCTAATTTCATCAGTTAATGAAAATTTTCAGGTGATTATGTCCAAAATCGAGCTATCTTGGGTGATATACATTGAATTTTAGCTATCTTGTGCAATAGGGGTCAACTTCGCCAATAAGGGATTAAATTCAAGGAAATTTGAGCATATTAGACTTGAAATCACTCGACAAGCCATGTAAACTTATAAAAGTCAAAGTTACATGCTACACATTAAATTTGAGCTATCTTGAATCATATGGATGAGATTTGATATATGTCATTATCTTAAGCTCAAGATTAATCCGATTTCATCATTCTTGAGGAGTAGGGACCAAAATTCAGTGATCCCAAGTAACTCATCATTCATTGTCATAGTTTAAATTAGAGTATTGATTAGTAGATTTTCAAATGTAATTTGAAGAGATAATTTGCCTATTTTTAGTGATATAGACAACAATATGAGCTATCTCAAGTGATATGCACCAATTACATCAATGAGAGATAGGACTCAAGCAATCTAAATGCTTTGAAATTGAGATAGATTGAGTTTGATCACTTGATGAGCCATATAGAGTGATTAGAGCCTAAATTGTAATATAGGCATTGGATTGAAGCTATTATGACATGTAGACATAAAATTTGTGCTAGTTTAAAGTCTTGGACACAAGATTCCTCTAATTTTATTATTGAGTGATAATGTTCAAAATCGAGCCATCTTGAGTGATATACATTGAATTTCAGCTATCTCGTGTGATAGGGGACAACTTCATCAACAAGGGATCAAGTTCAAGCAGTCTAAATGTACTACACTTATAAAAAAAAAAAATTGATCACTCAATGAGTCATGTCAACTAATAAAGTTCAAAATTACATGTGTGTTAAATTTGAGCTATCTTGAGTCATGTCCATGAAATAAGAGCTATGTAATTGTCCTAAGCTTAGGATTTGTCTGATTTAATCGCTCGATGAATACTCTTGAGCGATGAGGGCCAAAATTGAGTCATCTCAAGTGACATAAAATTTGGAAAATCTTGTGCCGTAGGGATCAATTCTATGAACAAGAGATCGAACATGAGCAATTTAAATGTACTGAAGTCGATATAAGACAAATTTGATCAATCAATGAGCCATGTCCATAGACGAGAACCAAAATTGAGCTTTTTGTGTGTAGGCATCGAGCTCTAACAATCCGAAACTCCTAACATTGAGATTGGTCAATTTTGATCATTTCATGAATTAAGCTTAATGATAAGCACCAAATCGCTTTTCGGGCATAATTTATATTTGAGCTGTTAATTTGGGTGACGCATCAACTTTGAATGATTTGAAGTTGGAAAGTAGCTCAACATTCCTTGAATTTGATCACGTTATTAACAACTTCTCGTGTAATACATGTAAAAATCTATCTCCATTTATGGATTGCATCCATTTTGAGCTATATCAAGTGACAAAGGCACAACTTTACAATACATAGAAATATTTTTTAATCCATAATTCAGAAAGTATCTAGGAAATTAAATTTTTTCCTAGATTAAAAGACACTAAAATTTTTCTTTTAGGAAAATATTTTCCTTGTAATAAATCTATAAAAAACTAAGGGTTTTCCTAGATGAAATCTATGCAAGATACATTTTAAAACTTGGAAATCTTTTTACTAGTTAGAGATAGTGCAAATGTATGTAGGAATTTCAGTGTTTTCCTAGATAAAATTTGTGCACATACATTTTTTAACTAGAAAAAATGTTTTCCTAGTTAGAAGGGGTCCAAATCAACTTTTAAACTAGGGAAAAACGTGTGGAGCAAGGAAATTTTACAATTTTCCTATCTAGAAACATGTCATATTTTTCTTGTGTGTTTTGGTGAAGGAGAATGTACTTTTGTTAGCGAAATGTTGTGCTCATGCAGTGTCCATAGGCTATTATGGCACAATTTTGTGATGGGGCTTGATCCAGCAAAAGCTTCAACTGTTTAGCATATAAGGACAAAATCTAGCATATGAAAGATTAATATAGCCAACAGTACAAATATTCAATAAGAATACGAGTCTCTTCAATTGTATGACTTTTAATGCAACAATGTTGAAGAATCAGACAACCTTTTAAACATGGGTCTTTGACTGTGTGCTCGAGTCCAGTAGTTATCGTAAAACTGTTTGAAGGATGTCTACTTGCGTAGATTCTGGACATTCAAACTCGCCAGTAGAACGCAACTGGGTTTGTAACGAGGAAGCTGCAACTTCATTCTTGCTGTTCAGCGACCGCCGGTGGCTATAGCTGACGTATATATATGAATTTAGTAGTTCGATCCAGAAGCACGCTTTTTCTAGTCGTTGTAGGTGTCGTAATTGTGCAGCTTATTATATCTCAACCTTCGAGCAACGTTCGATGTAAGGTTGCTGATCTTTTCAACATCATTTTATTTTTTATTCCGTGGAACTATTGATCTGGTCGTTCCTGAGGTGTACCGTCTGAATTCGTTTCAATGCAATTGAGGAGTATAAGTGGAGAGTCGCGCCATAACCGTGGAGCTTCTGCATAATCCATAAGCTTGTTTTGTGACGAGCAGTTTGTCGAAATTTTGCAGACTCGGATATCTAACTATAAGATTATATAACGGTATCAATCCCAGGAAAGAACGTGTTCAGCTAAGCTTTGAAACAACAAATTTGCTTCAATGGAGACGGACAGTGTGAAACTACTGATAGTAAGAGCCAGTCCCTATGCGATGCGTGCAATCCTGGCTCTGGAGGCGAAAGGAGTGAAGTACGAGTTAATAGAGGAGAATCTCAGTGCAAAAAGCCAACTGTTGTTGGAATCTAACCCTGTCTACAAAAAGATCCCGGTGCTGCTTCATGGCGGAAAAGCGATTCCCGAGTCTAACGTGCCGCTTTCTTTCCCAAGGATCCATATGCACGAGCTATGACACATTTCTGGGGCGATTTTATTGATAAAAAGGTAGGGCACGTTTCAACTTACTGTACTGCTCAATTGTAAAGCTGGAACGACACTAGTATATTCTGACATCTGTCTTGGTCACTGCAGATATTTCAACTAGCTGTCTCCACTATGAAGACCAAAAAAAGGGGATCCTAATAAAGAAGCCGGCGTTAGCGAACTCTATGAAAAGTTTCTGACGCTTGAGAGCGGATTCACTCAACTTGATGCGAAGCCATTCTTCAACGGTGCTGGCATAGGCTATGCAGATATATGTCTGGCACCGTTGGCAGCTTGGTTGCGTGTATTTGTGGAACTGGCAGGTATACGAGTTCCCACAGCGGAAGAAGCTCCAAAATTGTACAAGTTTTTGAGTGCCATTCGTGAACACCCAGCTACCAAAGTCGCCTTCCCGGATCCGGACGAATTGCTCTCTTACGTTATCCTCCACTTAAAAAACCAATGGCTGCATGAGTGAAGATTCAAGAATGAAGAAGAAGTAGAAATTAGATACCGTATAGACTGGCGGCGGGCGGCTGGTGACGTAGAGCCCAGATTTAACGGGCGGCTTCCGCATGGGAGAATAAAGTTTTGTTTTTGTTATATATGTATAATTATTATTAATAGGTGTTCCACATGTGCAATTTTGGAAGTACATGATATTGCTAGTGCATTTGTACTCTTTATTGGCAGTGGTAAAGAGCCTTGGAACATGCTGGTCGCAGTCAACCACTTTACCCAAGCACCGTGTTGTGATGGAGAACTAGTTGATTTGAGCCGTATACAAACTTATAAATCGAAAAAAATTGAATTCCAACAATTGCCCTAGTGTATTTGTCGATTTTCTACCAACATTGGGGCTAAACTCCCAAAAGTTCAAACTAATGATATAGCTCAAAATGGATGCAATCCATAAATGGAGATAGATTTTTACATGTATTACACGAGAGGCTGTTAATAACGTGATCAAATTCAAGGAATGTCGAAATGGTGTCATAAGTAAGAGCAAATGTAGCATAGGGAGGAGTTAGATATGGGGTACAAATGATAGAAGAAAAACTACGTGAAGAATAAATAACATGAAGGCAAATATTAGTTGCAAATTGAGTAAAAAACACAAAGTCTATCACTTGAGATAGCTCAATGAGATAAATATTGAATTCTTGAACAATTAAAGGCATTTAGCTACCTCAATGGTCATGCTTATAATTCAAACTAACTCAAATTGGATGCCCAACATGCGATTTTGGTCATTGTCCAATCTTTAGAAAAACCAATTATGATAAGTCAATTGGTAGGCTGCCCAATATGTGAATTTCTAAAATAGCTCAAATTGGATGCCTCGCATGTGATTTTGATCTTTAAGGCTTCACGTAATTCATTGAGTGAGCAAAATTTGGTAAATCTCAAATTTGGGATATTTCTATTGCTTGAGTTCGATCCCTTGTAGATGAGATTGGTCCCTATCACTCAAGAATACCTAAAATTTGATGTATTTGAATCAAAAAAGCTGAATTTTAGCCATGATCATGGGGTTTTAATCTTTATGGCTCCACAATGGATTGAATGATCAAACTTGATCAATCCCAAACTTGGTATATTAAGATTGCTTTTGTTTGACCCCTTGCGAGGATAGATAACTAAAAAATAATGTGTTCAAATCAAGATAGCTGAAATTTTGGCCATTATCATTAGAGATTGCTCCTAGAGAAATCAAATTAGTGCAACCTTGAACTTAGATGTTCGAGAAAGTACAAATTTGATGCCTTTCACTCAAGATAGCGAAACTCGATGGTTGCTTGATTTTCATCTAGGCTCATTGATGGAATTGGGCCCTACACTCGAAATGGCTCAACTTTCATATTTGTCACTCGAGATAGCTCAAACTTGATGTCTACGACTTGAGATAGATTTGTTTTGATGCCAGTCTATCACTTGAGATAGCTCAATTTGGATAAATACTGAATTCTTGAACATTGAAAGGCATTTAGCTACCAAAAAGTTCCAGCTTATTATTTAAAATAACTCAAATTAGATGCCTAAGATGCAATCTTGGTAATTATGGCTCAATAAGTCAAACTGGAGGCCCAGTACGTGATTTTGGTCTTTATGGCTCTACATAAGGCATTGAGTGATAAAACTTGATCAATCCCAGATTAGCAGCCCATCTCTACTCTCCAAACTTTTGAGCTCCCAATTGAGTAGGTGAATGCAAATGAGTAAACTTGAACCCTTGTCCTATTCCCTTTGAATCCAATAGACTCACCAACTCACCTAGAGTGAGTGATAGTTAAATTCTTGAGGCTCACTATCACACTCAAGCTCTCACACTCTCACTCTCAAGCTTTCAATCTCTCATTTCTCTCTCTCTCTCAAGCTCTCACTCTCAATCTTTCATTTCTTTTCACTCTTCTCCACTATTTTCTCAATCTCTCCACTCCTCTCTCTCTCTCTCTCTCTCTCTCTCTCTCTCTCTCTCTCTCTCTCTCTCTCTCTCTCTCTCTCTCTCTGACACACACACACACACACACACACACACACATCTTTCACTCTCCAATCTCTCTTTCTCTCTCTCTCACACACACACGCATCTTTCACTCTCCAATTTCCAATCTCTCTTTCTCTCTCACACACTCTTTCATACCTCCTTTTCATTTTTCACACATTTTTCTGTTTTATTAAATAGACCCTTATCATTTCAAACACCTCAAATTCAATCTCTTCCAAATTGATTTCGGATTGTACCACTGAGGATTCTCTCATTGAGATCAAATTTAAAGAATCCCTAGTTTTGAAACTATAGGTGACTCAAACTTGAAGCATGTCCATAATTAGCAAAGAATATAGTCCAATACATCGATAGAATATTTTTGATGACAAACAAACAACTTAGAGAACAGACTTTGCCATTGTTTGTCAAGTTATGTCTATCACTCGAGATAGCTTGAATTTGATGTCTGGCATATAATTTTATTTCTTATCATTTGAAATTGTTCATTGTGTGATCAAGATCAGCCAATCTCAAATGTAGGATATTCAAATTGATATAGTTCTCTCTCTTTGCTGAAATAGACCGCTACCACTTGAGGTACTTAAATTTGATCACTTGCACTCGAGATAGCTTGTTTTTGGACTATATCACTCAAAACTCTCTCTCATTGAGTGATCAAAATCAAGGAATTTGTAGTTTTGGAAATGTAAATGCCTCAAACATGAAGCATATAAATCAACATGGCTTGATTTTGGCTCAAAATATGCAATTTTTACCACCCAAAGTTGCTCAGATTTGATTCATATCACTCTTGATAGCTCAAGTTTGCTCCTTATCTCTCAATTCAAACAGCTTAGATTTGATGCATAAAATGTATCTTTGGTCTTTGGTACAAGACAAAACTAATTTAGTCATTGCATTCGGCAAATCTTGAGTTTAGGGGGACATTTGGATTGATCTAGTTCAACCCCTTATTGATAAAATTGACCCTAACACGTGATGTAGCTCTAATTTCTGGTCTATCACTCAAGATAGATCAAGTTTGATGCCTTTGTTGTGATTTTGGTCCAATTCACTCAACAGGGCTCATTGAGTGGTGAAATTCAACTAGCTAGTACATTGATAATTGAATTTTGGCCTTTATCACTCGATAATGTTGTAAAGATAGTTGAATTTTTGGCCTTTATCACTCGAGATTATCCATTAAATGATGAGATTAGCAAAACTTTGACTTCGAGACATTGACATCATTGGCACCTATCACTTGGAATAGCCCAAATTCGATGTCTTTTTCTTGACTTAGCTCATCGAGTGACCAAAATCGACCAATATGCGGTTTAGTACATTCAAATCTTTTATTTTGTATCCCCTATCAATGGAATTGACTCGTGACACTTTGAGTATTAGGCCTTTTTGGCGGACTTTTAATGTCGCAGGGCCTAAATGTCAAGTTAGTGAATAAAGTTGGGTTTCCCTCCAAATTTGATGGTTCCCAAACTTTTTAAATTTGAATAAAAAGAGAGGCAAGATTGGACCAATAGGATTCAGAGGCCAGGGTCCTCCTCTCTACCATAAGAAGGGACCAACTCGAGTTGTTTCTCATGTTCATTTCCTCATTTCAATAAAGCAGATTGGTTCTCTTCAGAAATGGATTGATGAATGTCCTTGCTCTTTTTCTTTCCTTCTCCATCTCTCATGCTTTCTTTGCATTTTGCAAATTATTAGATCTGAATGTTATTGGGATTGAGTGTAATTATACTTTTTATGAGAGAGAAAGAGTAAGCTATCTTCGTTGTGGATCGTAGTGTTAATGGGACTTAGTGTTAATGAGTTGGGTTAATGGATGTAGAGTTAGATTTAGATCTTCCATTCATGCTAAAATCTGAACTAAACTATCTCTCTCATGGGAACAAACCTATGCGTGACAACTAACTCCATCTCTATGATGCTAAATTGACTAGATCTTGGATTCAGTTTAGGCAAGGAAAGAAACCCACTACAATTTTGGCGTCGTTGCCAATTTTTCAATTTGCAGCATGATTGTTGGATGGTTAGCTTGTTTTGGGCATCTTGTTGTGGCATGAATAGTATAAGATCTGCATTTTAGGGTTAGTTTGGGATTAATTTTGCCTGATTTGAGTGGATTTGCTTGTTTAAAATCTAATCTGATTTTTAAAACAGGGAAAGCTATTTAGATCACCAATCTTAAGATCCATTTGGATTTGAGATATCAGAGAAAATAACAAAAATCTGTCAAATCTACCAGATTTGGTCAAAAAGAGACAAAAAGCATCATCAGAATTTAGAGCTTTTTACCCTCTTTCAAGAAAACTTCGCCGAGTTGCAGAAACCTTTGGTTTTGTTCACAAAACCTTCAGTTTGAAGGGCAGAGATTAATTTGCAGCAGATTTTCAGAAACATCAGAAAAATCGTCAAAAAACATCAAAAAATCATCAAAACTCTAAAAATACAAAAAAAGAACCTTCGCCCGATTCACTATGCATAGGTGTGATTCAGATCTATCTACTTCTAGGTCGACAAAGAATAATACCAAAAATAGAAAGGGTTTCAGAGAATCAGTTGTCATATTGCCATAGTGTTGCCAAAAAAGTCACTTTTTTGTAAAATTACCTGTATTACTCTTGATCCTTTGCCAGAACCTTTGTCGAGTTTCCAAAACATTCTATTTATAGTAAAATACAATTTTTGATTTCGGCAAAGATTCTTCTTGATCAGATCATAGAAAATCTTGAATTTTACCCTCGCCAACCATCAAAAACTGTATTTTCTTGTGTTATAAACCTTTGCCCATTTTTCCATAATTGTATCTTTGTCAAATCTTTCACCTGAGAGGTCGTCAAAGGTTATTTCACAAGAAATCAACAAAAAAAAATTGTTCAAAGAGTTTTTTGCCCAAAATAGCACTATTGAACCTTCACCGAGCGAATCTTCGCCTAGTGAACCTTCGCCAAACCTATTTTAAGTTTCTGATTTTCCAGATCAAGTCTCTATCAAAATTTGGATCAAATCTGATATATTTTGAGTTGGATTTTGAGAGATTTATCATTTATGAGAAGTATCGATTGATCGAATTTCAAAAACTTTTTCATGATATAGAATCAAATTCTTGAAAATGGGATAGATCTAGAAGATCTAATCTGAGGTAGTTGTGATTAAAAAATCTAGATCCAATCTCATTGTCTGCTTAATCTAAATTTTTAAAGATGGCTGCCCTTGGAGTTGCTCCTGGAGGTGCTCCACAGGAAGTCAATTCAATTATTGTTAGAAGAGCACCCCGTTTGGATCTACCCAAATATAATGGATTAAGAGATCTAGTTAGATTTCTTTAGATCTATGATGAATCCTGTAAAGTCTATGGTGAGATTTATCCTCGGGATAAACTTAAGCTGTTTCCTATGGGCTTAATAGACACAACCTATCAGGACTGCAGGAGTACAGTTTGTCATTACTTTCATAGTGATGGACTTACCAGAAGCGTCTAATCTTTATTGAGTTCTATTGGGACGTCCATGGTTATGAGTTGCGCAAGTAATTTGTACCTGGGATACCGAAAAAATCACTTTTGAAAATTGTGAACGTGCAGTTAAAATTGATCCTACAACTTGGACTATCAAACCAATGGTTCAAAAAGAGGATGACAAATCCTCAACAACAGATCACACTTGTGACCGACCACAGAAAAATTTGGGAGTTCATTACGATTCTCAAACTAATACGGTCAATTGGAATGAAGCTCTTGCAACGATTGATTGTACAGCAGGATATATGTGTCAACAAGATAATCAATCAGATTTGAGAGAGATTTCCAATTAGATCGAACTTTGGTTACACCAATCACGTTTCCACTAAATGTGCTGAATGTAGCCTGGATATCCGATTGAGGATGGCCACCGCCAACAACAATTCGTGGAGTTTACGTGTTTATGGGTCATGCGAACTACTATCGAATCTTTATTATCTTCTTTGTGGATTTAGCACGATCTATATACAAACTGACTATTGTTCCTATTTAAACAGTAGAAGCGTTAGAAACCTTTGAAAAATTAAAAAGAACATTAACTTCAGCACCAATACTGCGTTATCCAGATTGGACGATAGAATTTCATGTTCATATGGATGCTTCAAAATACACCATTGGATTAGTTTTGACGCAGCCAGGTGACTATAAGAAGGATTATCCTATACGATTGCAAGTAGACAGCTTACAGATCCAGAAAAAAATTATTCAACAACAGAATGTGAGGCATTGGCCATGATTTTTTCTGTTCGAAAATTTCATCACTACCTCATGGAAACGCACTTTGCATTTTATACGGATCATCAACTGTTACTTTACTTGGTAAACAAGACATGCAATACTGGACGTATTGCAAGATGGTTATTGTTATTGACTGAATTTGACTTTCGAATTGTAGTTCAAAAGGGAAAACAACATTATCTAGTCGATCACGTTTCACGAATCGAATCCGCACCAGTTAACACTGAAGTGGATAATGAATTGTCAGATGCTACATTATTGTATGTTGAAGCAGTACTTGAGTGGGCAGCATATATTGTTGAGTACCTGATGGTAGGACAACCAAATGACTCCCTGACAAAAGTACAGAAGAGACAATTGATTTATAAGGCTCAACCTTATCAATTATTTGCAAGACAATTGTATCATCGTGGATCATATAATATTTTACGAAGGTGTGTTTTACCGCATGAAGTACCAGATTTAATCATGTTTTCACATGATGTCTTGAGTGGAGGACACTTCTCTACAGATATTATTGTTCGCAAAGTTTTACAATTAGGCTGTTGGTGGCCTACGCTTCACAAGGACACATAAAATTTTATTTAGACATGTGATGTTTGCCAGCGAGCACGACGGCCTACTCGACAGAACTATGAACCCTTCAATCCTGTTTTATCGCAAGGACCATTTGAAAAATGGGGACTGGATTATGTTGGACCTATTCACCCTGCCGCACAAGGATCTCAGGCCCGATACATTGTCATAGAAACTGATTACATGACCAAGTGGGCTGATGCGAAATCTACGGCCAAGTTTCTATATGAAAATATTATAATTAGATTTGGATGTCCGATCGAGATTGTCAGTGACCGAGGTACACACTTTGTTAATCAACAATAAAGTGTTTACTGGAAGATTTTTTTGTTATACACAGATTTAGTACTCCCTACTATCCCAGAGGGAATGGCCAAGCTGAATCTTCCAATAAGATTCTTTGCACCATTATGACAAAGACAGTTGAAGTGAGTCGGTCTGATTGGGAACATGAACTGTATGCAGCATTGTCGCGTTCAAAATTGCTTACAAAATAGTACAAATCAAACACCTTTTCAACTGGTTTATAGACAAGATGTTGTCATGCCGATTGAATTTTTAATCCCATCTTTACGCATAGAGGCCACCTTAAATGATGATACATCTTTACAACTCCATCATGAAGCGTTGCACAAATTATGTGAAACCCGATTGATGGCAATTTATGCCTTAGCAGCAGAGAAAGCCCACCGCAAGGCATGGCAGATCTTTGATTGCACAGAAAAGATTTGAAAGTAGGAGATCTTGCATAAATGTACAAAACCAAGCTGATCAAGGACAGGTTGAAGTTTATCGGGGAAGGCCCGTATAAAGTTAAGGAAATCTTAAACTATGGCGCAGTAATTCTTAAGCACTTGGATGGAAAACGATTTGATACTCCGGTGAATGGCAGCTGCTTACGCAAGTTTTGGCAGCCTGCTCCGCCAGTTCAGCAAGTCTGATCTCAATGGTTTTTTGATTTTATTTGTTTTTCAATTTTTTGTTTTTCAGTATTTAATTTGTTGACTTTTTTGGAAAAAGACAGAAAAAAAAATTATTAAATTAAGAAAAGACTGATGAGCTAAAGTCAGAAAGTCATCAGCATAGGAAAAGGAAACACAGTAATTTTTTGATGGGAAAAGACTTAGAAACTCACTATTTTGGTCAGATTTAGCCTATTCAGTACCATAAACTTTCATTGAGCTCTCAGACTATACATCCACTCTAGATTTATCTAATTTGAGGTGGGCCAAGGCTCCTATCTAGAAAGACCCCAATTTTTGAGTCCAACGAAGGATCAATGATATGCCATTTTGGAAACCTTCGCTGAGCATCTTAACCTCATTATTAACCTTCACCGACCTATTAGATGATCTTAAAATGTCAAAATTAGATTGTTCATAGGTTCAGGTCTTGGAAAAATACATTTATGAGATCCAGAACTTCTTAAAGCAACATCTGCATGAGTCCTCACGTGGTGGATGGGTTTTGAAGTTTAAGACCTCTGAGATAGAGACCAACAAAGAGTTGGATAAAATACCTGCATTGGGAGAGCAGCCGGCATGGAGAATCATTGTTTTTGAAAAAACTCCAACGTCAATTAGGAGTTACGTTGCCACGCCTCGCCAATTGCGGGTAGATTCCTATTATGTGTCAATGCCGCGAAGAAATAAATGGAAGGATTTGGGGTTGGCTATGGACAAGATCACCATCCATATGCCCAATTGGCCAATCATCCATCAGCCCTACAACTGGACAATCTCAGTGGATTTCCCGTGCCTTACAAGCCTATCAGAGAGAATATGTCCACTCCTCAGATCCAACGGTGCGACAATCGACAATGTTTGTTAAAGATCTAACTCTGTTGGCGTAAGTGGAAACCAGATGGGACAATTGTCTTCCTCCTCTATCATTCGATCCAAATAAGTCGATGGCCTCAGAGCAAATCAAAGATCAGATGCCGGTTGCTCGTTTATATTTTCGTGTGGCAATGATGGGAGACACCTGGGAATCACGCTTCACATCATGGACAACCTCCAAGTGGATTGTAGGAGCCCACCGTTGTTTTCTGCCACACAATTTGAATATTAATACTGCACGCCTCGACATTATGGAGAAGGTGCAGTACCATTTAATAAAGATTCGGCACGAAGCCAATAAAAGTCCCCAATAACTGCATATTGCAGGTGTCGTGGGACCGCCACCAGTTTTGGTGGGGGATGCTGTTGGAGGGTTTGCGGATCCCAAGGCGACCCTTACCCTAGTTGATAAGTGAGAGGGATTTGGCACCCTGCGTGTGTAAGTCCAACCCGATGATCACATAGTTATTTGATTGATTAGTTAAAATTCAATAAAAGGACTTTAGGCCTTTTTGCAGGATTTTTAATGTCGCAGGGCCTAAATGTCAAGTTAGTGAATAAAGTTGGGTTTCCCTCCAATTCTGATGGTTCCCACAATTTTGAAATTTGAATAAAAAGAGAGGCAAGACTAGACCAATAGGATTCAAGGGCCAGGGTCCTCCTCTCTACTATAGGAAGGGACCAACTCGAGTTGCTCCTCATGTTCATTTTCTCATTTCAATGAAGCAGATAGGTTCTCTTTAGAAATGGATTGATGAATGTCCATTCTCTTCTTCTTTCCTTCTCCATCTCTCATGCTTTCTTTGGATTGCTAACTATTAGATTTGAATGTTCTTGGGATTGAGTGTTATTATACTTTTCAGGAGAGAGAAAGAGTAAGCTATCTTTGTTGTGGATCGCAGTGTTAATGGGTCTTAGTGTTAATGAGTAGGGTTAATGGATGTAGAGTTAGATTTAGATCTTCCATTCATGCTGAAATCTGAACTAAACTATCTCTCTCATGGGAACGAAGCTACGCATGACAACTAACTCCGTCTCTATGATGCCAGATTGACTAGATCTTGGATTCAGGTTAGGCAAGGAAAAAAACCCACTACAGTTTAACAAGTTGCCCTTTTTTAGAATCACAATCAATATTGTGTTTCGACAATTAATTTCAATGTGATTGTTTTGTAGGTGCGCAAGCCAGAAATATGTGAACCAGATCAAGAGACTGTTTTGATGAAGTTTTTTTAATATCAAGATGATAAATGAGCTTTATAAAAATCTTGGCAACTACTATTCATCAATCAAATCGTCAAGCAATCTAGATTGTAATACCCATATGAGCAATCGTAGCTCAGCTGATGTGAAATTAATGTCACTCTGAAAATGCATTGGCATGCAAGAAAAGGAAGCTATATGTTTGATGAGTAATTACAATGAAATTGATTTAATTACAAATACCGTAATAGAACAAAGAAGAAGAGAAGTGTGTTATCAGCTACAAGGGGGGTCTAGGATGTACAAAATGACATGTCAATATGAAGCCTACATCTTTGTAAACCATTTTCAGTTGGGTTTTTAGCAAATTTTTACCATCCCATTCCATGATTATGCCCATTTTGAGGGGAGTGTCCCCAATTGCAAGCCTCAAGGTGGGTATGTGAAGGCTTGCCTTGTAGCTGATATCACACTCCCTTAATAATGGACTTAGAGAGTTGACGACAACGGCTGAAAAGATCAGAGCATGATTCTAAATGAAATCAAATGAATTCAAGAAAAATCTGCATCCATTCTATCTCAATGACTTGATCCACCTTTATCAATTTTGATTTGATGCTTTGCAGCTTCACTTGCTAGGCTTTCATTCGGATCCATGCATATACTTCATCTTAGTTTTTGAGGCCACAGTATATAGTGCTGAATCTTGCAATATGTGATCATGTGAGGAAATATATATGAGTTGGAGCATTACTATTTAATCAAGCACAAATCAATTTTCTTGTCAGTGTATTGTTCATTTTATTATATAAGAATTAGTGTTCTCGCCAATAAATTGTTCTAATTATTTGCGAAAATGTGTTTATTGCTGCCATGTGACGATCCAATCATGGTGGGTGTGTGGTGGCTACAACATCCGGACCATCTATCGTTGCTCATTTTTTTATCTACGAGCAAAAATTTACAAAATGATGTTAATTGTGTGATTCAATATTGATCAGCACTGAAAAGCCTGGTTAATTTATGGCGATTTTATTTGTTGCTCTCATTGTTGTGGTCTATTTTTGTGGAGTTAGTGTCTTGCAATTGGGTGATGATGAGCCTCTTGTCCACATTGTTGCGAAACTTTAGATATATCTTTTGGAATATTGTCTGTAGGTACTTGAATGCTCTTAATTAATATATACCATATACAGTTGTTGAAATTAATGTCACTCCGAAAATGCATCGGCATGCAAGAAAAGGAAGCTATATGTTTGATGACTAATTACAATGAAATTAATCTAATTACAAGTATTTCAATAGAATAAAGAAGAAGAGAAGTGTAAAGTATTGTATGAAATGTTGAGATATAAACACAATAGATCTCTATTAGCAACAATTGAATATATATTTTAATACAATTCAATCAATCTCGTCTGCAGACAATTCGTCATTTACATCGTCATTGATATCTCGTCATTCATTTGAGTCAAGTTCTAAATGTAGTTCAAGCCTGCACATACATTCTGGAATGGACATAGGTGCCCGCATCTTCTTAATCGTTTGCATCACTTTTACACTCATCTAGTAGTCTAATTCTTTTACAGATTTCGAATAGATGGTCTATTCTTGTTGGGAGATTGGAAGTATCATCATCAATGTTTTCATTGATTTGAGTTTTGTGATGCCACGAAAATGTTAAATATTAAATATCAACATAAATATGGCATGATATACTCGAAAATGAAGATATGAGCTGGATAAGTGTAAATCATGAAGAGGCTTAAGTCATTTTTTGGAAATATATCTCCTAAGTATTTTCCTTGTAATTAAGGGCTAGACCTTTCAAAGGAAAAGACATTGTCTTGGACAACCTTTACTAGGTTATCCATACGAAATGACTAGATACGAAAAGACATGATAAACTAGAGTAACTTTAACTCATAGTTAAGTATACCTTTCATGGTATAATTGAATGTATTTTCAGTCTAATTGTTAACTAGACCCTTTCGCGGGAGCGACGCACTTGTTGTTTGAGAGGTGTGTTTGTTTGCCCCATAGAACATATATTGATCTCACACTTCAGTCTAAAACCATTCGTGTTCTTTAACCATTAATTTGGACTCTAGTTGTTGAGGAGTTCTGTCTAGCCATGAATAGTTCGCGAATGTGATTAATTAATTGTCTGTACAGTCGTGAATACATCGAACATTTCTCAACTCTCTGTTGACACCTTAATCAGTCAGAGTGTAGTACTGTTTTACTACTCTGATAGCATCTCATCTGTAGAACGCGTTTCATTCGAATCGATAGAGGCAAGATTGTTGTTTAGAAAATTATCAACCACACACCCAGATATAAGTCATACTGGTTACTTTTTAATGTCTATTGACAACCAGAATAATACTCGACACCACATGTCATAAATTGTACCAAGAACATAACTTTCTAACATTGTCCTTTGTGGAAACAACACTATTTGCTACAAATTCTATATTAACCTTGTTGGTATAGTACGACATATACCAATTTTTGACGTCGTTGCCGCAAATAGTTTAGGAAAGTTATAAGAAATCTGACAAATCTATTTCCATCTCTAGTGTATGTCAGATAGTGAATCCAGATTAGAACAATACCGTAAGCTTAGAGAGGAATTTTTACGAAAACAAAGTGAGAATATTACTCGAAGAAATCTAGACAAAATCACTGCCCAGTTACTTGAACTTGTAATTAGCTTCGGTATGGAGGGTCCTACTGCACGTTTCTCTTCTATCTCCAAAATTAAATACAATTATCTTAAAGGGACTTCTTCCGATGATGCAGATAGCTACGTCTCACAATTTGAGTAAATCGCTAATGCGAATAACGAGGGAACTGATGTAGACAAACTACGAATTTTCCCTGGTCTGCTAAGAAAGCAGGCGCGCATATGGTACAATTAAGTTGAACCCGGCCGTGTAGGAACCTGGTACTTGCTGAAAGATGCGTTTTTGAACCAGTTCAGATCGGTTACAAATCTAGAATTCTTGGACGTTTGAACAATGTTTAGAAGAAGAGTAAAGAATCCCTTTGAAAAAATCTCTTCACAAATATACACGTAAGGTTAAAAATCTCATAGGAAAACTAACCGGTGTATATCCCGTAGATATGCAGATCAAATGATGCCCGGACACAAATTTCAAAGTTTTCTATATTGCATTTTTATTTTTTAGTTAATTTGAACTACGTTATGTAGATTTCAAATCTGTGCATTTTGATTGGGCCTGGTGACAGTCGAAACTAAAGAAAAAAAATAAAAGTATCTTTACAAAGGGTCTTTTTGATATTGAGAACTCCTCTAATGTGCCCATCAGCTCCATATTTGATCTTTATTTTTTGATATAGCTTCCATTTTTGTTTCCATAGCTTCACGCCACTCCTCGTGCTCCTTTGCTTTATCAAAAGTTTTTGGTTCTTGAGCCTTGAGCACAGAACCCATTAGGGCTAGATTCATCTCTAATCTTGCAGGAGGTTTTTGATTTCTACTTGATCTTCTAAGCTCTCCCTGCTCACTAGATTTGGGAGTATCTCCCTTCTTTGCACCATCTGTGACTGATAAGTACCATTTAGGTACTCTCTTGGGAATTTCAACATCAGGCTTGCCTTTGTCCAATGGATTTTCTATATCAAAATCCACTTCCTTCTTGACCTGTACTTTCGCTCCCTCATCAAAAGGTTTAGTGATTCCTTCAGATTATTCACCTCGGCCCATCTCGTCAAATGTAAACATCCCTAGAAATTACAAGTTTATGTGCATTTGTGTGATGCCAACTTATTGTTAAAAGTTGAATATCAACATAAATATGGCATGATATACTCGAAAATGAAGATATGAGTTGGTTAAAGTATAAATCAAGAAGAGGCCTAAAGTCATTTTTTGGGAGTATATATCCTAAGTACTTGCCTTGTAATTAAGGGCAAGACCGTTAACAAGAAATACATTACCTTGGATAACCTTTACTAGGTCGTCCACACGAAACGACTAGATATGAAAAGACATGTTAAACCAGAGTAACTTTAACTCGTAGTTAAGTATACCTTTCATGGTATAATTGAATGTATTTTCAGTCTAATTGTTAACTAGACCCTTTCGCGGGAGCGATGCACTTGTTGTTTTAGAGGTGTGTTTTTTTGCCCCATAGAACATATATTGATCTCACACTTCAGTCTCGAGTATTGAGAGAGAAGAGTTTATGCAAATGTAAGAGATTGAAAAAGTGAATAGAGTTTTGTGAGTTATTCTCTCTTATCTATGTTCTCCGCACTGCTGAGTGTGAGTGATCTTGAGTATGCTAACAATCTCTAACGCATTACATGAATTACTCTCTGATCAGACAGACTCTCTAGTGCATTACAGTCGTTTGTTGTGTATCCATAAAGCATGCTCTAAAGAACTGTCTTAAAACTATCATATTTGTCTGTCGCGAATACTTTCTTTTCGGCACTCGAATAACGACTACCTTTGGTACAGTCTAGCATGATCATTGAATAAATCTGTATGTATACATATGAGATGACAGTCCCTGTCTGAAGAATTGAGTCTTTGATCTGTTTTCCTGAATGTCATTGACATAAGTTTCTAATGTGCTCTAAAACCATTTGTGTTGTTTAACCATTAATTTGGACTTTAGTTGATGAGGACTTCTGTCTAGAAATGAATAGTTCGCGAATGTGATTTATTAATTGTCTGTACAGACGTGAATACATCGAACATTTCTCAACTCTCTGTTGACACCTTAATCAGCCAGAGTGTAGTACTGTTGTACTACTCTGATAACATCTCATCTGTAGAACGCGTTTCATTTGATTCAATAGAGGCAAGATTGTTGTTCTGAAAATTATCAACCACACACCCAGATATAAGTCATACTGGTTACTTTTTAATGTCTGTTGACAACCAGAATAACACTCGACACCACATGTCATAAATTGTACCAAAAACATAACTTTCTAACACTGTCCTCTATGGAAACAACACTATTTGCTACAAAATATATATTAACCTTGTTGGTATAGTACGACATATACCAATTTTTGGCGTCGTTGTCGGGGATAGTTTAGGAAAGCTATAAGAAATATGAAAAATCCATCTCCATCTCTAGTGTATGTCAGATAGAGAATCCAGATTAGAACGATACCGTAAGCTTAGAGAGGAATTTTTACGAAAACAAAGTGAGAATATTACTCGAAGAAATCTAGACAAAATCACTGCCCAGTTACTTGAACTTGTAATTAGCTTCGGTATGGAGGGTCCTACTGCACGTTTCTCTTCTATCTCCAAAATTAAATACGATTATCTTAAAGGGACTTCTTCCGATGATGCAGATAGCTATGTCTCACAATTTGAGTAAATCGCTAATGCGAATAACGAGGGAACTGATGTAGACAAACTACGAATTTTCCCTGGTCTGCTAAGAAAGCAGGCGTGCATATGGTACAATTAAGTTGAACCCGGCCGTGTAGGAACTTGGTACTTGCTGAAAGATGCGTTTTTGAACCAGTTCAGATCGGTTACAAATCTAGAATTCTTGGACGTTTGAACAATGTTTAGAAGAAGAGTAAAGAATCCCTTTGCAAAAATCTCTTCACAAATATACACGTAAGGTTAAAAATCTCATAGGAAAACTAACCGGTGTATATCCCGTAGATATGCAGATCAAATGATTTTTGGCTGGTTTACCACCAAAGATTGATCGGTATTGCAGACAAAGGGACATGACCTCAATAGCAACAGTAATAGCTAGTGCCAAAAATTTTGAGACCTCGAAACCATTAGAGGAGTTTTGAGCTCCAAAAAGGCCCTTTAAGATTCGTGCAAGATGTAGTTTATATTATTAAAATATTATAACACTAATACTTTTGACTTGCCATAACTTTTTAATCATAGCTCAGAAGTATGTCACATAGCATATCATTGGAAAGCCCTTGTTAAGCGCTTTCCAATGCACCAAACTTTGCTAAATTTGGACTTACCACTAAAAAGTTATGCCATTTTTAGTGTGGAATCAAAACGTGGATTCCAAAAGTTACGTTACGTAGATTTCAAATTGGAGTGTTTTGATTGGTCCATGTGTAAGAAAATTTGAGAAAAAAATATAAAAAGAATCTTTACAAAGGGTCTTTTTGGGATTTAGAACTCCTCTAATGTAGCACGAAAGCGACGATCGATGAAGAAATCTCAAAAGTCAAAGACTGATTCTAGTGACAGCGATGAAGATTCAGATTCAGATTCAAGTACCAGTTCTTCAAGCTCGGAATCTGAAAGCAGCGATTCATCAGAATCAGAAGCTGACAAAGGAGAGAGAAAGAATAAACGACGAATTAAACGAAAGGACGACATGAAAGTTGTCAAGGATAAGTCGTCAACTTCTAAAGTTGAGAAGCTTTGGAAGAGTAATATGACTGACCTTAATAAAAAGTTTAATGACTTGAAAATGCATATCTATGAAGTTGCAAATAAAAGACCAAAAGCGTCTTCTTCCAACTCATGAATGTGGTGTACGAAATGTGGAACTTCTGGACACACTAAGGAAGACTGCGCTGTTGTGAATGTCAAATACATTGAAGATCCTGCCCAGGAGGTACTTTTTATTTTTCAAAATGATGCGACTACTAACTATGTACAGGGTACTGCAGCATCAGCCCTGCAAGACAGACCCAAGTTCGCACCAAGAAGGCATGATCCTCCTTGAATTTGTTTGACCAACGAAGTCTCAAACCGCGACTAAACCAGTTTCGGGCAACTGCTACAACTGTGGAGAGCCGGGGCATATCTCGTCATTCATTTGAGTCAAGTTCTAAATGTAGTTCAAGCCTGCACATACATTCTGGAATGGACATAGGTGCCCGCATCTTCTTAATCGTTTGCATCACTTTTACACTCATCTAGTAGTCTAATTCTTTTACAGATTTTGAATATATGGTCTATTCTTGTTGGGAGATTAGAAGTATCATCATCAATGTTTTCATTGATTTGAGTTTTGTGATGCCAAGAAAAGAAAATTCCAGAAAACTTGCCACGATGCGGCAAGTCTTTGCTTGCTGGAAAAATTTGCCACGCGTGGCAAACTTCAAAAAAAATTTCAAGAATGCCATGCGTGGCAAATTTCCGGAATTTTAAGTGTGGCGGTGCCACGCAGATTTAAAATTTGAATTGCTCTGGGCCGCCCCCCCCCCCAAAATCTGTTCGGAGGAAGAGCCGGTGACAGAATACTTTGACGGCGTGGCAGTGCCACACGTTCATTGTCATGCAGTTTGCCACGCGATTGCCATGGACATTGCCACGCAAGGGCCGTCGGGTCAATTTTGGTCCCCATCTTATGCGCGTGGCAATGGGCGTGGCAATATGCCTATATTTGTAGTTGTGTTTAAAGGTTGGAACCTTTGTTGAGGGCCCAACTAACATGCATTATTTACCATCTCAAAAAGGGTGCATTCAAACAATGCAGGATCGACAAGGCCCAAAAAGTAAAAGGTTAAAAAAAGAAGGGCCCGTGCATTCTATGCATGATCTAACATTCAAAACTTTAAACCTTGTAGCAAATTGCATCTCCCATGTGTAATGCTTATATATATATGCGCAATACTTGTTCGTGAATGGTGAGATTATGTGTGATAATTCGAAGCACAATATCGTCACATTGTTCTTGTGTAGCATGGGATTAGGCAGGGATTATCACATGAGTAGTAGATATGGAGTCACCTTTTTGGTTAGTCATTGCATTTCTTTCAGACAAGGAGTCACATGTTTCAAATAAGGTATCACATAGTTTCAACGAAAAGTGTTTCATAGTAGATAGGTAGGGAGTAGGATTTTCTGAAGGAGGTATCATAGAGTTTTAACGTAACACATTGCTACTACAAAGAGTCAACTTGATGTAGCTAAGTAAAGTTCTGTTGTGACATGGATTCTCATAGAGGATTATTATTTTTTCTCTTTCCTCCCATGCCAGTGCATACATGCACGCACGTGTGTGTGTACACGTCTATGCACGACCATTGTAAACATTATGAGCACTCATACCACATAGTAATCTTTATACATTTACTCAAAAGGGCACTTAATCGCACAAGAACGCAAAAGACATATTGATCCAAATATATCTATTTATTCTATAGATCTATTGTGTACATTTCCAAGACCAAGATTAATCCATCTTCAAGATTAACCCATATTCAGGTATTTGTACCAAAATTACAAGTTCTTCTTGATTTGTTCTTCGGAGTCTTGTGCGCCTTGTAGCATGCAGCGCATAGGTTTGATGTATATCATCACAAAGCTATAATATGTTTTAATTCTAAACTCAAAAATATGTCGATCTTATGTTGAATCATCTATTGATTTTGTTTTGTATTGACCACTATAACAATGGTGGTTGCATTGATTTCTTAGTAGTATGTTATGATATAGGAAAGATGGCTACGTTGAATTGTTACTGCTTGCTAGATATTTTCATGATAGTACAAGGAGGCTTTTTACCTTCAAGGTAGATCTCTTACTTGAAGATGTGATAAGTGCAACGACCTTGACCACTTTCTCTACTACTTGCATGTGCTGGTGTCGTGACCACTCTTGCAAAAAGAATTCATTGGCCCGGAAATATCAAATGCTGATTTCATCCTTGATGTTTAGTATGAGTCTAATAAGCTACCGTGTAGATTCATCACCAGTTTCAATTTCCACAATTTTGACCCAATTGATACCAATTTATTGACAAGGGCTCGAATAAAACGTATTGTTATCACTTTGCTCATCTTGCTGACGAATAGTTATTAATTCAGAGGGAGTAGATAGGTTGCATTATGTGAAAACTAGTAAATCTTAGGTTGGTAGTAAAAATGTATCAAAAAAAAAAAATGGAGAGATCACATTTTATTGATAAAAAGGTAGGGCACGTTTCAACTTACTGTACTGCTCAATTGTACAGCTGGAACGACACTAGTATATTCTGACATCTGTCTACACTAAAATTTTTCTTTTAGGAAAATATTTTCCTTGTAATAAATCTATAAAAAACTAAGGGTTTTCCTAGATGAAATCTACGCAAGATACATTTTAAAACTTGGAAATCTTTTTACTAGTTAGAGATAGTGCAAATGTATGTAGGAATTTCAGTGTTTTCCTAGATAAAATTTGTGCACATACATTTTTTAACTAGAAAAAATGTTTTCCTAGTTAGAAGGGGTCCAAATCAACTTTTAAACTAGGGAAAAACGTGTGGAGAAAGGAAATTTTACAATTTTTCTATCTAGAAACATGTCATATTTTTCTTGTGTGTTTTGGTGAAGGAGAATGTACTTTTGTTAGCGAAATGTTGTGCTCATGCAGCGTCCATAGGCTATTATGGCACAATTTTGTGATGGGGCTTGATCCAGCAAAACCTTCAACTGTTTAGCATATAAGGACAAAATCTAGCATATGAAAGATTAATATAGCCAACAGTACAAATATTCAATAAGAATACGAGTCTCTTCAATTGTATGACTTTTAATGCAACAATGTTGAAGAATCAGACAACCTTTTAAACATGGGTCTTTGACTGTGTGCCTGAGTCCAGTAGTTATCGTAAAACTGTTTGAAGGATGTTTACTTGCGTAGATTCTGGACATTCAAACTCGCCAGTAGAACGCAACTGGGTTTGTAACGAGGAAGCTGCAACTTCATTCTTGCTGTTCAGCGACCGCCGGTTGCTATAGCTGACGTATATATATGAATTTAGTAGTTCGATCCAGAAGCACGTTTTTTCTAGTCGTTGTAGGTGTCGTAATTGTGCAGCTTATTATATCTCAACCTTCGAGCAACGTTCGATGTAAGGTTGCTGATCTTTTCAACATCATTTTATTTTTTATTCCGTGGAACTATTGATCTGGTCGTCCCTGAGGTGTACCGTCTGAATTTGTTTCAATGCAATTGAGGAGTATAAGTGGAGAGTCGCGCCATAACCGTGGAGCTTCTGCATAATCCATAAGCTTGTTTTGTGACGAGCAGTTTGTCGAAATTTCGCAGACTCGGATATCTAACTATAAGATTATATAACGGTATCAATCCCAGGAAAGAACGTGTTCAGCTAAGCTTTGAAACAACAAATTTGCTTCAATGGAGACGGACAGTGTGAAACTACTGATAGTAAGAGCCAGTCCCTATGCGATGCGTGCAATCCTGGCTCTGGAGGCGAAAGGAGTGAAGTACGAGTTAATAGAGGAGAATCTCAGTGCAAAAAGCCAACTGTTGCTGGAATCTAACCCTGTCTACAAAAAGATCCCGGTGCTGCTTCATGGCGGAAAAGCGATTCCCGAGTCTTTGTTCATCGTTCTGTATGTGGATGAAGCATGGCCAGAACGTGCCGCTTTCTTTCCCAAGGATCCATATGCACGAGCTATGACACATTTCTGGGGCGATTTTATTGATAAAAAGGTAGGGCACGTTTCAACTTACTGTACTGCTCAATTGTACAGCTGGAACGACACTAGTATATTCTGACATCTGTCTTGGTCACTGCAGATATTTCAACTAGCTGTCTCCACTATGAAGACCAAACTGGGGATCCTAATAAAGAAGCCGGCGTTAGCGAACTCTATGAAAATTTTCTGACGCTTGAGAGCGGATTCACTCAACTTGATGCGAAGCCATTCTTCAACGGTGCTGGCATAGGCTATGCAGATATATGTCTGGCACCGTTGGCAGCTTGGTTGCGTGTATTTGTGGAACTGGCAGGTATACGAGTTCCCACAGCGGAAGAAGCTCCAAAATTGCACAAGTTTTTGAGTGCCATTCGTGAACACCCAGCTACCAAAGTCGCCTTCCCGGATCCGGACGAATTGCTCTCTTACGTTATCCTCCACTTAAAAAAAACCATGGCTGCATGAGTGAAGATTCAAGAATGTAGAAGAAGTAGAAATTAGATACCGTATAGACTGGCGGCGGGCGGCTGGTGACGCAGAGCCCAGATTTAACTTGAATCGTAAATTTAACGGGCGGCTTCCGCATGGGAGACAATAAAGTTTTGTTTTTGTTATATATGTATAATTATTATTAATAGGTGTTCCACATGTGCAATTTTGGAAGTACATGATATTGCTAGTGCATTCGTACTCTTTATTGGCAGTGGTAAAGAGCCTTGGGACATGCTGGTCGCAGTCAACCACTTTACCCAAGCACCGTGTTGTGATGGAGAACTAGTTGATTTTGAGCCGTATACAAACTTATAAATTGAAAAAAATTGAATTCCAACAATTGCTCTGGTGTATTTGTCGATTTTCTACCAACATTGGGGCTAAACTCCCAAAAGTTCAAACTATAAAATGTGATCTCTCCATTTTTTTTTTTGATACATTATTACTACCAACCTAAGATTTACTAGTTTTCACATAATGCAACCTATCTACTCCCTCGTGAATTAATAACTATTTGTCAGCAAGATGAGCAAAGTGATAACAATACGTTTTATTCGAGCCCTTGTCAATAAATTGGTATCAATTGGGTCAAAATTGTGGAAATTGAAACTGGTGATGAATCTACACGGTAGCTTATTAGACTCATACTAAACATCAAGGATGAAATCAACATTTGATATTTCCGGGCGAATGAATTCTTTTTGCAAGAGTGGTCACGACACCAACACATGCAAGTAGTAGAGAAAGTGGTCAAGGTCGTTGCACTTATCACATCTTCAAGTAAGAGATCTACCTTGAAGGTAAAAAGCCTCCTTGTACTATCATGAAAATATCTAGCAAGCAGTAACAATTCAACGTAGCCATCTTTCCTATATCATAACATACTACTAAGAAATCAATGCAACCACCACTGTTATAGTGGTCAATACAAAATAAAATCAATAGATGATTCAACATAAGATCGACATATTTTTGAGTTTAGAATTGAAACATATTATAGCTTTGTGATAATATACATCAAACCTATGCTCTGCATGCTACAAGGCGCACAAGACTCCGAAGAACAAATCAAGAAGACCTTGTAATTTTGGTACAAACACCTAAAAATGGGTTAATCTTGGTCTTGAAAATGTACACAATAGATCTATAGAATAAATAGATATATTTGGATCAATATGTCTTTTGCGTTCTTGTACGATTAAGTGCCCTTTTGAGTAAATGTATAAAGATTGCTATGTGGTATGAGTGCTCATAATGTTTACAATGGCCGTGCGTAGACACACACACACGTGCGTGCATGTATGCACTGGCATGGGAGGAAAGAGAAAAAATAATAATTCTCTATGAGAATCCATGTCACAACAGAACTTTACTTAGCTACATCAAGTTGACTCTTTGTAGTAGCAATGTGTTACGTTAAAACTCTATGATACCTCCTTCGGAAAATCCTACTCCCTACCTATCTACTATGAAACTCTTTTCGTTGAAACTATGTGATACCTTATTTGAAACATGTGAGTCCTGAAATTCTTCTCAACTCTTGTACCTTTTTTAGGTTGTAAAAAGTCTATTCTAACAGCAAGTGATCAAGAATGTAGAATAGATTGAGTGGGAACAATCTCTTTAAGTCTTGGATCCTCTAAAGATTGGATATAGAAAATGTACTCTATGTTTCTAATCTTACTAGGAGCTTGATTGGTGTTGGGCAACTAATGGATAGTGGTTTAGATGTTCACATTAAAGAAGGTGTTTGCTCTATTATGATACTTGCATTGTAAACGGATTTAAGCAAAGGAGGTTATTCTCAAAGGCTCGCAAGCAACCATTTGTTAACTCTTCTACTAGATCTTCTAAGTCATTAGATCTCATTCTTACTAGATTCGAAACTAGTTGAGTCTAATCCCTTGATCAGCCATGTCGAGTGATCAACATCAAAATCACACTTTAGGCATCGAATTTGAGCTATTCCAAGTGATAGGTACCAAATTCGAGCTATTTCAATGTCTTGAAGTCACTATTCTATTGGTTTCGTCACTCAATAGACAATCTCGAGTGATAAAGGTGGTAGATAGCAAATTTGAGCTATCTGATGTGATAGGGATCAAATGTCAACAATAACTGGTGCAACAAAATATACTAGATTTGAAACTAGTTGAGTCTAATAACTTGATGAGCCATGTTGGGTGATAAGAAAAGAATTTACACAGCATCAAATTTTGGCATTCCCAAACGATAGGCCCTTGGCTTGAATGTAAACAGTGACATCCTTTAGTTCTCCAACAGGTTTTTGTCGTGTCGAAAACTTGATGTTTCGTTGTGTCGGTTGAATGTCAGTCAGTCCCAAAGCATGAGCTGTGTCTTTTGTTATTATATTCACGCTAGAACCAGAGTCAATTGGAACTTTTTCAATCAGGCATCCCGCAATGGTAATATCAATTTCAGGTGCACCAAGATCACCTAAATCAATAGACAGAACACCGGCATCTGGCAAAGAAATTTTTTTCTTTTTTTTCAGTGCAGAAAGACCTTTCAGTTGCTTTTTGTAATAAGTGTTATCTGTCAGCAGCTGCTCAAAAGTAATGTTCGGACAAAGCGATCCAATATCAGTCATGATGTCATAATCCTTTGTCTTCGATTTCGAGATTAGCTTATCAATAACAGCACTAGACGATTTCATCTTCGTGATTTCATCGTGCCCTTCCTCAAAAATGACCACCTTCTCTGCAACAACTGACTGAAGTCTAGTGTTGATAATTTCTTTTGCCTCTGATGAGATATCTTTTGCAAATAACTTCGCAGCATCGCGGTCATCTTTAAGATCTTCCTTAGTCAGAATATTTCTTCTTCAAGGATTTTCGAAGCTTGGTCGAATATTTCTGGTCAGGTTTCAAGGAGCTTTTGCTTCTCGTTATGAATTTGAATAATTTCTCCACGTCACTTGGCCAGGACTGATCTTTTGTCTTTCCCAATTTTTCTTCAATTACATCAATTCTCTGCACAACAGCATCAGTCGAAGCTTTCGCTTTCGAGTCTGCAGCAGATGGTATTGCTACATACTGATATTTGGGTCATGGCTGATGACAATAAGAATACTTGTGACCAGGCTCTCTGCAATTCGAGCATAATGGTACATAACCAATCGGCGTTTGCGGTTGAGGACAGTCAGGTGAAAAATGTCCCGGCTCTTCACAGTTATAGCAGTTGCCCGATACTGGTTTAGCAGCGGTTTGAGACTTCACTAGTCCAACAAATTCAGGAGTTTTATGCCTTCTTGGTGCGGGCTTGGGTCTGTCCTGCTGGGCTGATGCTGCAGTACCCTGAACATAGTTAGTAGTCGCATCATTTTGAAAAATATAAAGTACCTCCTGGGCAGGATCTTCAATATATTTGACATTCACAATTGTGCAGTGCTCCTTGGTGTGTCTTGAAGTTCCACATTTCATACACCACATTCCTGAGTTGGAAGAAGACACTTTCGGTCTTTTATCTACAACTTCAGAGATCTGTACTTTCAAGTCATTAAACTTTTTATTAAGGTCAACCATATTACTCTTCCAAAGCTTTTCATCTTTAGAAGTTGACAAGTTATCCTCGACAACTTTCGTGTTGTCCTTTCGTTTGGATCGTCGTTTATTCTTTCTCTCTCCTTTGTTAGCTTCTGATTCTGATGAATCGCTGCTTTCAGATTCCGAACTTGAGGAACTGGTACTTGAGTCTGAATCTGAATCATCATCGTTGTCACTAGAATAAGTCTTTGACTTTCGAGATTTCTTAGTTGATCGTCGTTTTCGTGCTAGTTTTGAGGTCTCGAAATTTTTGGCACTAGCTATTATTGTTGCTAAGGAGGTGATGCCCCCTTGTCTACAATACCGATCAATCTTTGGCGGTAAACCAGCCAAAAACCATTCGATCTGCATATCAACGGGATATACACCGGTTAGTTTTCCTATGAGATTTTTAACCTTTCGTGTATATTTGCGAAGGGATTCTTTACTCTTCTTCTGACCATTGTTCAGACGTCCAAGAATTTTTGATTTGTAACCAATTTCTCTAAACTGGTACAGAAATGCATCTTTCAGTAGGTACCAGGTTCCTACACGGCCTAGTTCAATGTGACTATACCAAATGTGCGCCTGCTTTCTTAGCAAACCAAGGAAGATTCGTAGTTTTTCTACGTCAGTACCTTCGTTATTCACATTAGCGATTGACTCGAATTGTGAGACATAGCTATCTACATCGTCGGAATAAGTCCCTTTAAGATAATCGTATTTAATTTTTGATATAGAAGTGAAACATGCAGCAGGGCCCTCCATACCAAAGCTAATTAGGAGTTCAAGTAGTTGGGCAGTGATTTCGTCTAGATTTCTTCGACGAGTATTCTCACTTTGTCTTCGTAAAAATTCCTCTCTAAGCTTACGGTATCGTTCTAATCTGGATTCTCTATTTGACATACACTAGAGATGGAGATGGATTTTTCATATTTCTTATAGCTTTCCTAAACTATCCCCGACAACGACGCCAAAAATTGGTATATGTCGTACTATACCAACAAGGTTAATATATATTTTGTAGCAAATAATGTTGTTTCCATAGAGGACAGTGTTAGAAAGTTATGTTTTTGGTACAATTTATGACATGTGGTGTCGAGTGTTATTCTGGTTGTCAACAGACATTAAAAAATAACCAGTATGACTTATATCTGGGTGTGTGGTTGATAATTTTCAGAACAACAATCTTGCCTCTATTGAATCAAATGAAACGCGTTCTACAGATGAGATGTTATCAGAGTAGTACAACAGTACTACACTCTGGCTGATTAAGGTGTCAACAGAGAGTTGAGAAATGTTCGATGTATTCACGTCTGTACAAACAATTAATAAATCACATTCGTGAACTATTCATTTCTAGACAGAAGTCCTCATCAACTAAAGTCCAAATTAATGGTTAAACAACACAAATGGTTTTAGAGCACATTAGAAACTTATGTCAATGACATTCAGGAAAACATATCAAAGACTCAATTCTTCAGACAGGGACTGTCATCTCATATGTATACATACAGATTTATTCAATGATCATGCTAGACTGTACCAAAGGTAGTCGTTATTCGAGTGCCGAAAAGAAAGTATTCGCGACAGACGAATAAGATAGTTTTAAGACAGTTCTTTAGAGCATGCTTTACGGATACACAGCAAACGACTGTAATGCACTAGAGAGTCTGTCTGATCAGAGAGTAATTCATGTAATGCGTTAGAGATTGTTAGCATACTCAAGATCACTCACACTCAGCAGTGCGGAGAACAGAGATAAGAGAGAATAACTCACAAAACTCTATTCACTTTTTCAATCTCTTACATTTGCATAAACTCTTCTCTCTCAATACTCGAGACTGAAGTGTGAGATCAATATATGTTCTATGGGGCAAACAAACACACCTCTAAAACAACAAGTGCATCGCTCCCGCGAAAGGGTCTAGTTAACAATTAGACTGAAAATACATTCAATTATACCATGAAAGGTATACTTAACTACGAGTTAAAGTTACTCTGGTTTAACATGTCTTTTCATATCTAGTCGTTTCATGTGGACGACCTAGTAAAGGTTATCCAAGGTAATGTATTTCTTGTTAACGGTCTTGCCCTTAATTACAAGGCAAGTACTTAGGATATATACTCCCAAAAAATGACTTTAGGCCTCTTCTTGATTTATACTTTAACCAACTCATATCTTCATTTTCGAGTATATCATGCCATATTTATGTTGATATTCAACTTTTAACAATAAGTTGGCATCACACAAATGCACATAAACTTGTAATTTCTAGGGATGTTTACATTTGACGAGATGGGCCGAGGTGAATAATCTGAAGGAATCACTAAACCTTTTGATGAGGGAGCGAAAGTACAGGTCAAGAAGGAAGTGGATTTTGATATAGAAAATCCATTGGACAAAGGCAAGCCTGATGTTGAAATTCCCAAGAGAGTACCTAAATGGTACTTATCAGTCACAGATGGTGCAAAGAAGGGAGATACTCCCAAATCTAGTGAGCAGGGAGAGCTTAGAAGATCAAGTAGAAATCGAAAACCTCCTGCAAGATTAGAGATGAATCTAGCCCTAATGGGTTCTGTGCTCAAGGCTCAAGAACCAAAAACTTTTGATAAAGCAAAGGAGCACGAGGAGTGGCGTGAAGCTATGGAAACAAAAATGGAAGCTATATCAAAAAATAAAGATCAAATATGGAGCTGATGGGCACATTAGAGGAGTTCTCAATATCAAAAAGACCCTTTGTAAAGATACTTTTATTTTTTTTCTTTAGTTTCGACTGTCACCAGGCCCAATCAAAATGCACAGATTTGAAATCTACATAACGTAGTTCAAATTAACTAAAAAATAAGAATGCAATATAGAAAACTTTGAAATTTGTGTCCGGGCATCATAGACGTATCCCATTGGTTTCTTCTTCCTGCCCGACCCGTGCTAATCTGCCTGACGTCATTACCTCAAGTTAAATTTACTTTACTATGCTGGTTAGTATAGTGAAATTTTCTAACTATACTAGTTACAGTTATAGAAATATAGTATGTACAGTTACATAAAATATGGTATACGCAGTAACTGTGACTATGTTGGCATTCACATTGGATTAAATGTGATACGAAAAATTAAGATTAACATATCAGAGAGATTTTTGGCGCCTAAGCTTTGAAAATAGCAATGGCAAGGAGACCCAGATCTACAATCGATTATGTGATTCTTTAAAATAAGAAAGATGAAGCTGATAACTGGAAGCCAACAAAATATACGAAGAACTCATGGGTATTGCTGCATCCATCATCAAAGGGCAATTTTCGACAAAAGAAAAGAGCAAAAATGACTTACAAATCTTATTGGAAAGCAAAAATTTTGGAGTTTAAGACTACCCCGGGAGGTCAATCGATATCAGAAGTCTTAGTGCAACATGTATATATGCATTCACAAATCAAAGTACATGATATCAATCCTCATGATCATCAAAAATGTAATTGTAAGTATATCAAAACATATGCACTCTACAACATTCATAGGTGATTTTCTTTATTGATGCTCTTCAGATTATGATTTAAATGCTTCAACATTGTTTTTTTCTTTCAGATTTACATCCATCATGGATAAGTGAATGAGAGCCCGCACAATCACTTGCAGAAATATTAGATGTGATTCACTCTGATGTTGGAAAGCTGCAATACAGAGGAAGAAGTCCAAAGGAACTTGCAGATTGTGGTATCTATTTTTATGAATCTTTATATATGCCACAAACAGATGGAGGTTTTGGCAAGCTTGAAGCAATTCCATTGCCTAGTTTTCAAAGTGATGATTGGCCTACTCCTGACAGCATTGTTTTTGAATCCTTGAGATGCAAGCTACTCATTGATATTAAAAATGCTGAAGATAAGCACAGGCTCAAAAATGGTCACCTAAGTTGGTTTATCTCATTGCATACATTTGTTGATTTTTTCTCGAGTGCTAGTGTTCGTAGGACACCAACTTTATTTGTTTGTAAGGATTTATCAGATGAGACTTTGTCAGATCTCATGGATCAAGGCTGGGATAGTAAAACAAATAATGACATAGAATGCAGGATTAAAAAGTCCTCAATAATCTTTCGTTATCATATCGAAAAGCAAATGCTCAGTCTCACATTTAGCTACCAGAGATACAAGAAAATTGAAGGTACATGGCTACCACTGGATCAAGACTTTGAACTAAATGGTCATACAAACCGAATGGAGATAAGAATTATCTACAATGAGGAATATTTGACTATGGTTGAGGTGGAAGAGCACTGGAAGCTTGATTTTATCATAACAGAGCTGATGCTATTAAAAACCAATTTACCAACATATTTCAAATTTATCATAAACGAAAGACTCGTAAGTACTTTATGTTTATTGCCAATCAAATAGAACAAAATAATAAAAAATGTCATCATTTACAATTGCACATTCACTAATATTTGCCATGTCACAGATGTGAAAAAGACAGGAGCTGATAAAGTGCTGCAAAGATCTACCTACAACAATCACCATTGTGGGAGAACAATAGTTTTAAATAAACTTTAGTAAAAATCTGTGTATACACTCTTTCATTCAATAAATGAAAGCCCATGTTGGGCATCTATACATGTATTTTGTGCTCCCAAATTCATAAACTGGAGCAACATTTGATATCAATGTATATTTTTCTATGAAGTCTATACATGTATTTTTGTTCTATGCTATCTATATTTTTTTTTATCTTAATTTAGTACAACTACATCATCCATTGCACCATCATCAATAATGGAAAGCTGTAGCCTTGCCCTAGCCAGTATACTCAGATAAATTTATTGTCTAAATATGTACACCTGGCTTGATGTGTACTCAGGAAGTGTAAACTACAAAATAGAACATTCATGTATTAGTATGGCCAATAACATCACCAGAATAGAAAACTAATCATGATTCCTAAATAAGAATAAACAGAATTTATTACCTTAGAAATATCAACATCTTGTTGAAGGATGAACCACTCAAAAAACAACTTGGCATTGTACAATGTGTACCACCCACAACTGAATGAATCATTTTGCTGGGGTGATTGCAAAATAATTCAGCACACAAGAAATCAGTTATGAAACAGAATGAATTAGATTGAAAATATTTCATTAGAATATTGATTTCGAAATGCTATTAAGAAAGACAGAGTTTACCTCCAAGCTGACGATCTGCCAGTCCACGGAATGGAGAACGTATGTATGAATATATTTACTTCGATATGGAATGTATATATCTACATCCTTATGCGTATTTCTCATCAAATTCATCTTGACACAAAAACATTTAAGAATATTATTTACAAATCTCTTAATAGAGATCAGGTTTAAACTCCAGTGGTCACTGCAAAATAAGAGTGAATTTTCTTTAGTTGCAATTCTGAGAACTATTTTCATTGACAATGCCAATGTTAATGCATAAAACAGCAAGAAGCATTTAATATAACTTACTTCATATAATAAGGTATGAGCAGAGACTTTGTTGCTGGTGTGAATCCACTTGTCAGACACTGTGACAATGTGTCATTGTTCTCCTTGAAGGCCTAAAGCAGGAAGTTACTCTGCACCATCAACTCATTCGATGAATCTCTTGCAATGTCATATTGCAAGAGTGTAAGCCCGGACTCTATCACAGGATCACTGATAGAAGCATGTCTGTCTTTGAGATCCAGGCAATCTAGAACTCTAAAATTAATACTAAAATCAAGTTCATCTAGTCTAAAACAAAAAGGAGTACCAATTGTATCTATAACATCCGATATGTCTTTCTCAAATTTAAGATAATCATCCAAATATATATATGCATAAAAATTGGGAGGAGGAGGAGGAGGTGGATGTGTAGTATCTACAACAATTATAGGAGTATCCAAAATAGAGGTAGCTATATTTACAACATTATCAACAACATCGTTATCTACAATGGATTCTGGGATAGGCTTCACAGAATCTGAAGGGTTAGGCTTCACTTTCTTAGGACCATGCTTGGGGGTTGTCTGCTTCCTAGGAAGATTAGTCCTATCTACAGGAGTTGGTCTAGCAGCAACAGGCTGAGATACATATAACCTACAGTACCTATCGCTCATTCTAATCATAAGCTGAAAATACTTGGGCATTATGGTAACCCTCTTGGTATGGATGACAAGCAAAAAGGAATCCTCAAAAAAAAGGCTAATATAATCTTCAATAGCCTCCTGAAGACACTGAAGAGCACTCGGTGTGAATCTAACGTGCTATCCAAGATCATTTCTTGTTATGTTCCGGACAACACGGTAGAATGGAGCTCTTGGGATCAACAAAGCTGTTGACCTCTGATACTTGCATATCTCAGAGAGCCACCTGCTACGGTTGCACGTTCTAGGTCTAGCAGGTGGTGTGATGGCAACCGCAGGAGATGAGGATGAGCCAGGAGAGAAGAAGTCCCTCCTTGTGTGCTTTCTCCTATCCATGGGTGTGAACTATGTGATAGCGGACTTATGCGTGAAGGTTAGGATGAGAAGGGAGGGATGATAAAGAACTCGTAGAGGACCGCTATGTACGGACATAATGTACGGTATATCGGACCTATGCGAGCCAAATATTAGAGAGAACGATTAGATTTGAGGAAAGACGCACAAGTGCAATATGGGGTGACACGTAGGCAGAGCGGACCTATGCGCATAGAAGGCAGTAGGAGGAACTTTGATTGTGAAGGGCGCACACAAATGCGATATGCGAAGCGAAAAAAAATAGTAAAAAAAAATCATCAAAATTTGTGATTTTATATCGGGGTTCGCACGTGCGAAATAACGTCCTGTCACACGTGTGGGAGTTGTACGGACAAATGCGAGAGCGACACGTGTCACCCTATCACATTACACGTGTGGGATTTGTACGATCGAATGCGAGAGCAACACGTGTTTATGAGAACTTGAATGAACACGCGACACGTGTCCAGGTGTCATTTCACACGTGTGCAGGTGTCATCTCATACGTGCCTGTGCCTGTTGTCAAATTGAAAGTAGACACGTGTCCTAAGTCCATTGACTAGACGTGCCAAAATTTAGTATAAATGGCACGAAAATTGAATAATTTTTTACCTTTTCCGTTCTTGAAATTCGCAACATATCGGTTTTGTGCACGCTCATTGCTGTCCGTTTCCTTGAAACTATACCTACCCGTGCACAAGTGAGATATTTTGTATCATTCTGCCGTACATATCCATCTTCTGTGCCATTTTGATAGTTAGTTTTGGTTCAGTTCTCCCGCGCACACAAGTGTGATATTCACGTTACTGCCATGGCCTCTTACTCATCATCCTCACGAGAATCAGGCTTGAGTTCATTTCTGAGTGAATTTGAGATTATTGAAAACCTAGACTACTTCCACAGTTTATTCAAACCATATCTACATGTTTTCAGGACTGCACAACCAAATTCTGACGTATTTTATGAACATATTGTCAGATTCAGAGATATACTTAGCAAGCCTATTTTCTCCATAGGTCTACTCCAGTACATGCATTATACTGATGTTGTTCATTTATTCCCAGCTTTTAGACATAGACTGGATAAAACGTTCACCAAATTGTTTGATCTTTTCAAAAGTAGTTCAATGTGTCTGTATTGCAGCAAGAAATGTCGATTGGCTGAATATCAGAGTGGTTTTGTACTTTTTCTGTTAGTTTAGATCCGAAATGATGATGAAGTTCCTGTTGTTGACCCTCCTTTTGCACCCTCCTCTGTTCAGTCAGCCATTAAGGATATCAATCACTTTCTTATCGACACTCCTGATAAAGAAAGTGACTTCATTGATGTAAATACTGATGTTCTCCGGGATTCTTTCATTGGCCAAATGTATATTTTACTACTACTGATTTATGTGATTTTTTTGACTATCGTGAGGATGAGATTCAATGTTTATTATCCGGCACAATTTTTGAATTCTTTGACTTTGTAGATTTCGAGGCATATGACGGTGTTGCTGGTATTGATTTTGATGATGAGGAGAGTCTTATGACCGATGAAGAATGCCTGAATAAGACTTTATCAAATATAGCTGAGGATGGGAGAGGCAGACCATCCGATGAAGAATTCACGGCATTTCAATCCCAGATGGGCTTCCCTCGTCCATCATTAATGCACTTCACTAATGATTCCACTTCAATACGTGGTCATTATATTGATCATCATGATCTGGTTGCTGATGATGATGAAGAATGTGTAAGTGTTTAATCTTCCTTGCATTTGAATGTTTTCAATCATTGAATGTGTTTTTGCTAACATATTTCTTATTGCAGGATGCTCTCATAATAGATGATTTTGCTACGAGACGAGGTGGTTTCAGACAACACGCATTCTCGTTCCAGAGGGATAGTGGATTGGCCACTATCTTAGGCATTTCTTGATGAATGAGATCTGTATTGCTCATTCCAACTTGAGCCCAGTTGGGGAGAGTCTTATAATGGCAGTTAAAACTTTATCATTTTATCTAGGAGGACGTAAATTTGTTAAGACAAATAAGATCATTTTTGTCAAAAGATCTTATGTTTTGAACATTTTAGGCTTTACTGAAGGGAATGTTCCTTTAAGGAGCTCCCATTACTCATTATATTCCACTTATATTGAGCTTAGTGGAAATAAGGATAATGCAAATCTATTAGATGCATATGCTAGCAGAGAATTCTTCATCACAATACTACCATAGAATCTGATACAAGATCTGATGATGAATAGTTGACCCTTTGTATTTTGGTATAATACAATCAATACACTTTAGTAAAAATCTGTGTATACACTCTTTCATTCAATAAATGAAAGCCCAAGTTGGGCATCTATACATGTATTTTGTGCTCCCAAATTCATAAACTGGAGCAACATTTGATATATCAATGTATATTTTTCTATGAAGTCTATACATGTATTTTTGTTCTATGCTATCTATATTTTTTATGATCTTAATTTACTACAACTACATCATCCTTTGCACCATCATCAATAACGGGAGGCTGTAGCCTTGCCCTAGCCAGTATACTCAGGATAATTTCTTGTCTAAATATGTACACTTGGCTTGATGTGTACTCAGGAAGTGTAAACTGCAAAATAGAACATTCATATATTAGTAATGGCCAATAACATCACCAGAATAGAAAACTAATCATGATTCCAAAATAAGAATAAACAGAATTTATTACCTTAGAAATATCAACATCTTGTTGAAGGATGAACCACTCAAAAAACAACTTGGCATTGTACAATGTGTACCACCCACAACTGAATGAATCATTTTGCTGGGGTGATTGCAAAATAATTTAGCACACAAGAAATTAATTATGAAACAAAATGAATTAGATTGAAAATATTTCATTAGAATATTGATTTCAAAATGCTATTAAGAAAGACAAAGTTTACCTCCAAGTTGATGATCTGCCAGTCCACGGAATGGAGAACGTCTGTATGAATATATTTACTTCGATATGGAATGTATATATCTACATCCTTATGTGTATTTCTCATCAAATTCATCTTGACACAAAAACATTTAAGAATATTATTTACAAATCTCTTAATAGAGATCAGGTTTAAACTCCAGTGGTCACTGCAAAATAAGAGTGAATTTTCTTTAGTTGCAATTCTGAGAACTATTTTCATTGACAATACCAATGTTAATGCATAAAATAGCAAGAAGCATTTAATATAACTTACTTCGTATAATAAGGTATGAGCAGAGACTTTGTTGCTGGTGTGAATCCACTTGTTAGACACTGTGACAATGTGTCATTGTTCTCCTTGAAGGCCTGAAGCAGGAAGTTACTATGCACCATCAACTCATTTGATGAATCTCTTGCAATGTCATATTGCAAGAGTGTAAGCCCGGACTCTATCACAGGATCACTGATAGAAGCCTGTCTGTCTTTGAGATCCAGGCAATCTAGAACTCTAAAATTAATACTAAAATCAAGTTCATCTAGTCTAAAACAAAACTGAGTACCAATTGTATCTATAGCATCCGATATGTCTTTCTCAAATTTAAGATCATCATCCGATTCTATATATGCATAAAAATTGGGAGGAGGAGGAGGAGGTGGATGTGTAGTATCTATAGCAATTATAGGAGTATCCAAAACAGAGGTAGCTATATTTACAACATTATCAACAACAGCGTTATCTACAATGGATTATGGGATAGGCTTCACAGAATCTGAAGGGTTAGGCTTCACTTTCTTAGGAGCATGCTTGGGGGTTGTCTGCTTCCTAGGACGCTTCGTAAGAAGATTAGTCCTATCTACAGGAGTTGGTCTAGCAGCAGCAGGCTGGGATACATGTAACCTACAGTACCTATCGCTCATTCTAATCATAAGCTAAAAATACTTGGGCATTATGGTAACCCTCTTGGTATGGATGGCAAGCAAAAAAGAATCCTCAAAAAAAAGGCTAATATAATCTTCAACAGCCTCCTGAAGACACTGAAGAGCACTCGGTGTGAATCTAACGTGCTATCCAAGATCATTTCTTGTTATGTTCCGGACAACACGGTAGAATGGAGCTCTTGGAATCAACAAAGCTGTTGACCTCTGATACTTGCATATCTCAGAGAGCCACCTGCTACGGTTGCATGTTCTAGGTCTAGCAGGTGGTGTGATGGCAACCGCAGGAGATGAGGATGAGCCAAGAGAGAAGAAGTCCCTCCTTGTGTGCTTTCTCCTATCCATGGGCGTGAACTATGTGATAGCGGACTTATGCGTGAAGGTTAGGATGAGAAGGGAGGGATGATAAAGAACTCGTAGAGGACCACTATGTACGGACATAATGTACGGTATATCGGACCTATGCGAGCCAAATATTAGAGAGAACGATTAGATTTGAGGAAAGACGCACAAGTGCGATATGGGGTGACACGTAGGCAGATGTATCGGACCTATGCACATTGGGAGGCAATAGGAGGAATTTTGATTGTGAAGGGCGCGCACAAATGCGATATGCGAAGCGAAAAAAAAAAGTGAAAAAAATTCATCAAAATTTGTGATTTTATATCGAGGTTCGCACGTGCGAAATAACGTCCTGTCACACGTGTGGGAGTTGTACGGACAAATGCGAGAGCGACACGTGTCACCCTATCACATTACACGTGTGGGATTTATACGATCGAATGCGAGAGCAACACGTGTTTATGAGAAATTGAATGAACACGCGACACGTGTCCAGGTGTCATTTCACACGTGTGCAGGTGTCATCTCATACGTGCCTGTGCCTGTTGTCCAATTGAAAGTAGACACGTGTCCTAAGTCCATTGACTAGACGTGCCAAAATTTAGTATAAATGGCACGAAAATTGAATATTTTTTTACCTTTTCCGTTCTTGAAATTCGCGACATATCGCTTTTGTGCACGCTCATTGCTGTCCGTTTTCTTGAAACTATACCTACTCGTGCACAAGTGAGATATTTTGTATCGTTCTGCCGTACATATCCATCTTTTACGCCATTTTGATATTTAGTTTTGGTTCAGTTCTCCCGCGCACACAAGTGTGATATTCACGTTACTGCCATGGCCTCTTACTCATCATCCTCACGAGAATCAGGTTCATTTCTGAGTGAATTTGGGATTATTGAAAACCTAGACTACTTCCACAGTCTATTCAAACCATATCTACATGTTTTCAGGACTGCACAACCAAATTCTGACATATTTTATGAACATATTGTCAGATTCAGAGATATACTTAGCAAGCCTATTTTCTCCATAGGTCCACTCCAGTACATGCATTATATTGATATTGTTCATTTATTCCTAGCTTTTAGACATAGACTGGATAAAATGTTCACCAAATTGTTTGATCTTTTCAAAAGTAGTTCAATGTGTCCGTATTGCAACAAGAAATGTCGATTGGCTGAATATCAGAGTGGTTTTGTACTTTTTCTGTTAGTTCAGATCCCAGATGATGATGAAGTTCCTGTTGTTGACCCTCCTTTTGCACCCTCCTCTGTTCAGTCAGCCATTAAGGATATCAGTCACTTTCTTATTGACACTCCTGATAAAGAAAGTGACTTCATTGATGTAAATACTGATGTTCTCCGGGATTCTTTCATTGGCCAAAATACATCTAAAGATGAATCCAAATCTATGGAGGATTCGAAATGTCTTTCCAATTTGCCTGTATATTATATTATTGACAATGTATATTTTACTACTACTAGTTTATGTAATTTTTTTGATTATCGTGAGGATGAGATTCTATGTTTATTATCCGGCACAATTTTTGAATTCTTCGACTTTGTAGATTTTGAGGCATGTGACGTTGTTGCTGGTATTCATTTTGATGATGAGGAGAGTCTTATGACTGGTGAAGAATGCCTGAATAAGACTTTATCAAATATAGCTGAGGATGGGAGAGGCAGACCATCCGATGAAGAATTCACAACATTTCAATCCCAGATGGGCTTTCCTCATCCACCATTAATGCACTTCATTAATGATTCCACTTCAATACGTGGTCATTATATTGATCATCATGATCTGGTTGCTGCTGATGATGAAGAATGTGTAAGTGTTTAATCTTCCTTGCATTTGAATGTTTTCAATCACTGAATGTGTTTTTGCTAACATATTTCTTATTGCAGGATGCTCTCATAATAGATGATTTTGCTACGAGACGAGGTGGTTTCAGACAACACGCATTCTCGTTCTAGAAGGACAGTGGACTGGGCCACTATCTTGAAAATATTGCCCTTTTCGTAACCAATGAAGAGAATATTGTTGAATTTAGTCAAGTTATACTATGAACTATTAACAGTTCTTGACTGTGACTATAGACACTATGGTTAGATCATTGGGAGTTGGGGAGGCCTTGGGAGTGGTGTGGGCAAGCAAATAAACAAAATCGTTTTTTTTTATCATGATATTTTTGTATATCCTACATGGCATTTCTTAAAGGGTCTTTTTGATATTGAGAACCTTCGCATCCGTAGCTAAGATGGTAACTATATGTTCAGTCATTGCTATTTCTACTTTCTATGATTGGAAGATCTAGCAAATGGATGTTAAATCTGTTTTTCTTAATGGAGTACTGAATGAAGAGGTGTACTTAGTACAGCCTCAAGGATTTATTGAACCAGGGAGAGAGCACCTTGTTTGTAAGCTCAACAAAGCTATTTATGGATTGAAGCAAGTACCACGGGCGTGGTACTCTTGCATTGATGAACACTTTAAGCGAAGGGGAATGGTAAAGAGTGATGTTGATCCTAATCTTTACATTCTAAGACAAGATTCAGATATAGTGTTCATTGTGCTGTATGTGGATGATTTGATTATTACAGGAAGCAATGAGAGCTTAATTGATGAAATCAAATCAGATCTTTCCAATGCTTTTGACATGAGCAATCTAGGATTGATGCACTATTGTCTTGGCATTGAAGAATGACAAAATGAAAATGTGGTCTTTATTACACAAAGCAAATATGCACGAGATTTGTCTTATAAGTTCAATATGCTGGATTGTAAGCCTTTGAGTACACCTATGGATGTCAACACGAAGCTTACTGCATATGATGAATCTGAGAAAGTGGATGCTTATTTGTATAGACAGCTGGTGGGTAGTTTGATTTATTTGACACACACACGACCTGATATTTCGTATGCTGTTGGTGTTGTTAGTCAATTTATGCAAGATCCTAGTCAAACACACTGGAAGTCTGCTAAACGTATTCTCAAATACATTCGAGGGACATTGAATTTTGGTTTGAAGTATGATCAGCCTGAAGTGCCAATATTGATAGGATATACAGATGTTGATTGGGCAGGTAATATTGTTGACTGAAGGTCTACCAGTGGTCATACATTCAATTATGGTACAACTACAGTTTCATGGAGCAGCAAAAAGCAACCTACAGTAGTCTTATCCTCGATGGAAGCTGAATATCGAGCACTCAGCAATGCTGCACAAGAAGCGGTATAGTTACGAAGATTGCTTGTGGATTTAGGTCAACCACATGTGAATACAACTACTATATCTTGCAAATAACTAAATAATTAAATTGCTTGATTGGAATAAGTGACAAAACAACTTGAAAATAATATTCACTCAGTTTAACGCATATTGTCTTCAATAACTTTTCTTCTATTTAGTAGTATCTTTGCTGACGAATGTTCCTATTTCCCATAATCTTGATTAACGATTTTTCTATTTGGCGGTATTTTCATTCACATATGTTTCTATTTTCTCTTACATGCATGATTGCTTCTTCTATCTATCAATATCTTCGATGACATTTCACGATCAGATGCAAGATTGATTGTGATGGAAGAAACCGCCTTGTTCTTAAGGCTAATAATGCCTTTTGGGCCTACAAAGCTTACATTGGATATTATCTTGCATGTATAAGCATGGATGTACTAAAAGTACATGACAGATCGACGAGCTTGATTATTCTATGTCAAGTCATATGGATCAAAATCAAGCTATCTTGTGTGTAGACATAAAATCAAATCTACTTAAATATCGTAAACATAAGCTTATTCTAAGTTGATCAGTCAATTGGCAATCTCTAGCCATTTATGAAGCTGTCATAAGCTCCTTGTGTATTAAACGAATTCTTCTTGTTAACAAATATACAAAACCATTATGTACTTTTATTGAGGTCACATGGACATAAGGCACCATGATTGTTATCCATTTTTTGAGTTGCTTTAGTATAACATTTCAACCTTGCTACACTGCCCAATACTAAAAAAAATATTTGTAATTTCTTGATGTTCTACTTTTTAATTGAGGGGTACAACAAATTTGCTTCAATGGCGACGGACAGTGTGAAACTACTGATAGTAAGAGCCAGTCCCTATGCGATGCGCGCAATCCTGGCTCTGGAGGTACGAGTTAATAGAGGAGAAACTCAGTGCAAAAAGCCAACTGTTGCTGGAATCTAACCCTGTCTACAAAAAGATCCCGGTGCTGCTTCATGGCGGAAAAGCGATTCCCGAGTCTCTGTTCATCGTTCTGTATGTGGATGAAGCATGGCCAGAACGTGCCGCTTTCTTTCCCAAGGATCCATATCCACGAGCTATGAAACATTTCTGGGGCGATTTTATTAATAAAACGGTAGGGCACGTTTCAACTTACTGTACTGCTCAATTGTAAAGCTGGAACGACACTAGTATATTCTGACATCTGTCTTGGCCACTGCAGATATTTCAACTAGCTGTCTCCACTATGAAGACCAAAAAAGGGGATCCTAAAAACGAACCCGGCGTTAGCGAACTCTATGAAAACTTTCTGACGCTTGAGAGCGGATTCACTCAACTTGATGCGAAGCCATTCTTCAACCGTTGGCAGCTTGGTTGCGTGTATTTGTGGAACTGGCAGGTATACGTGTTCCCACAGCGGAAGAAGCTCCAAAATTCCAAAACCATGGCTGCATGAGTGAAGATTCAAGAATGAAGAAGAAGTAGAAATTAGATACCGTATAGACCGGCGGCCGGCGGCGGGCGGCTGGTGACGTAAAGCCCAGATTTAACGGGCGGCTTCCGCATGGGAGACAATAAAGTTTTGTTTTTGTTATATATGTATGATTATTATTAATAGGTGTTCCACATGTGCAATTTTGGAAGTACATGATATTGCTAGTGCATTTGTACTCTTTATTGGCAGTGGTAAAAGTTTCAAACAAACCTTATCCATAAAAAACTGGCAAGGTTTCCATAAAATTCATAAAAGGGTATAATAAAACTGTAAAACTTTAAATTTTTTACTATAACTAGTTGATTTTTTTTTTTTTGGATAGAGAGTTAGTGGATTATACACAATATATACAATATATACGTCCTGGCTACGCCATCTGGGCAATGCCAAGAGCGGAGCAAGCTCCTTACAGTGTTACTACGCAGCGGCTGGGATTCGAGCCTGCGACATGCTGGTCGCAGTCAACCGCTCTACCCAAGCACCCGCGTTGTGATGGAGAACTAGTTGATTTTGAGTCGTTTACAAACTTATAAATCGGAAAAATTTGAATTCCACCAATGGCCCTGCTGTATTTGTCGATTTTCTACCAACATTGGGCCTCAAACTCCGGAAAGTTCAAACAATAAATTGTGATTTCTCCTTTTCTTTTTTTTTGATACATTATTACTAGCAACCTAAGATTTACTAGTTTTCACATAAACACTGTACATATAGCAAAGCCCCAAACTGCATGGGCTCAACAGATGTCACTAAACTGGCCTACCACCTGCCAAACTAAGGTCAGGCCCAATATGGCCAAATTCGATTGACAAACTTGGACATGCCCTCAAGTATAGCAAGTACTGTAAATAACTCTGTACAGGCTAATTCTTCCTATGTGTGGCTACCCGGCTAACCCAAGTAGCCGTCTACGAGATCAGTGCCCCATCAATATATCCTAATGGGTCACGTCCCGAACACAACCATATATAATAAACCAAATAAACTGTACACTAATTACATCATCACATTTAGATCTTATACTAATGAATCATATCAAAACTGATTTCTAACTCTCTCCCTTAAACTCAAATGTGATAAGAGTGAAAAACAATATATTGCAGTAGCGTCTAGAGTGTCCAAAGGATGTTATGCATATCTCTACTACCCTGTACATGACTCACACTCAAGCACACTAATAGACCACCAGGTTTGACTCACAAAGTATCATGTAAACACAATGCTCATAAAGAGAGTCTACCACACTCTCGACCAATTGACTCGTCCTCATCCAACTTGAAACACAAGTGGACCATATGAGTGACATGGCTCAAACTGAGGAAATCCCACTGCCACCATGAGACTTACATCCGACATCCTACCAGACACTTACAAGCACAAACCTGTAAAGCTCATATAAATGAGCGATTGAGACTCAACTTGAGGAAATCTTACTGCACTAGATTCTCCTCCGACAACCCTCCAGTCTAACCACTGATAGAAGATTTCAAATTTGTTATTTTGCTTAGCTATAATAGAAATCCATCTTATAGTCAGTTGCAAAAGATTGCTCTAACCTTCAATAAGAGCCTTGGAAAGAGGAAACGTCCGTAAACCCTCACCGTGATAATATACATTTGCGAAGCTTTTTTTCCTTACTCCTGTACAAGACAACAGTCTAATTAGTTACATTTCTTTAAAAGGTCATGTGGTAGTTTTGCAGCTTAGTATCTCTGCAACTAATCTGCATCCTTGAATGTGGTTGTTTCATTTTGTTCCATTCTTCAAATAAGCAAGTAAATAATCCCAAAATATAAAAAACAAAGCATCTCACTACTTGGAAAATGTTGTACCAATGGATTAAAGGAAGATGTGTGCTCACCAATGCCGACAAGCAGTGAGAGTGATTCGTGTCTTTCAATGTCCGACACTATTTCCAAGTGTAGCACTTTCATCAACTTTAACAATGACATCATCACTAATCTAATACAGCTCTCCTTGAAAAAAGACTCTCCTATAACTTGTAACTCGTCCAAAGTGCCCTTGATTCCTTTCAATACGCCAAAAATGCTCTGCATATTGAATTTCTTCTTCTTTTGGAACAGGATACTGTTTTTTTTCTTTGTGATTGCAATTCCTTTGTTTTCTAAAAGCCTCTCACATGCATAACCATGACTATACGCAATATGTGATTTCCAAATATTTTTTGCCTTTGCAACGGATGACACCTCAAAAATTCCATTCGTGCCATGTTGACCATAAAGAAGCTTGAGCATTTTCAAATACATATCCTTCTGGAAGAACTAAACAAGCATGAATTTCACCAAGCATTCTTTCAAAAGGCATAAGGCCATCTTTGTCCCTTTCAATGTGCTCAAAAACTGTAGTAAACAATCTTTTCTATTATATTGAGTATATGATATCTTCTTGCTTTGGTTATTTGACGAGATATTCACGTAATTGGATACTTTATGCTCAAAAGAAAAACACCAAAAAACATCATGCATTCCATGACAATAAACATCATCCAAAATCTCTCCACTACCTGCAAAAAATACCAAAAAAAAGAGATCTAATATTGACGAAATCAAATCAAATTATTGCATGTTACTTGAATTTTGAAACAGATTTGGTACCTGCTACATGTTCCAAAGGAGATGAATTTTTGCCATAAGATTCTTCATTTCAAACTCTCCAAGCAAGCAACAAACGCTTGACCACTTCTATATCTCTTCTTGACCATCCATGATCAAGACTAAAATTGTAAAACGATGCACAACATCGATTAGCAAAAGTCCTAAATCATGCAACGGTCCAGGTATATTAGTCACGACCCCCAAAATATGAGGTAAGCACCATGGTATGAACTTTTGATTTTCCTCTGCTTTGAAGCTTGCATAGTACTTACTTGGCACTTTTGGCCAACGTCCATAATGAATGGAATAAGGAGCAACCTTGAATACCTCTGTAATTGTTGCGTCAATAGCTCTTTCATATCATTTCTTGATCCTTTCATAAGGAAAGATATGAATGTTTTGAATAGATTCAATGAAAGGGTGTGCATCACATCATAAACTAAATATGCTGAGAGATTAAAGATGTAGAGATCATATAACCTCCAAAGGATTGACTCTCCTGATAGCCCTGCACTTTTTAAAATTTCTTTTCAACCTGGCTACAGACCCTCTTTGCCTGTGATAATGCCTCAACCATTTCTAGAATCAATCTCTTAGGTGGTGGATACCTGGCTTGATATCTATTTCCATCATAAACATAATGGCCAACAAAATTCTCATTTCTATCACTTAACGTAGATTGAGCTTTATCCCTTCAACAAAAAGCTTGGCCACCATCTTTGAAGAGACCAATTTTACATTGGGCAGGATGATCCCCCATCACCATCATTAGTATAGCACGCAGTCGACACCGCTTCGAAGAGGTTGACACATGAATAGACATATATTTTAAATCCCTTCTACAAACAGCGATTCTAATTCATCCACCAATGGTCTTAGAAATGCGCCAAAGACATCACCCGAGCTCTTAATAACCTTTTTACAACTGAGGGGCATAAATAACACATGTAAAATATCTACAGTAAAGCCCTTTTTAGCATTAAGAATAGTGATTTCAATCATGCCACAATATTTTTGGGTTGTTCGAGATGCTTGAAAGCCATCAAAATGCAGAAGTAGAGCAAAATTGCGAGGATTGCCCTACCAAAACACAAATGATTTTAGTTAAATTCCATAATACTACATAGACTCATAAAAAAACTAATAAAAACAATTGATTAGCATGTACAAGATCCATACCTTGCACAATTTTCTTTCACATTGGATATGACCATGACATTTTTCACACACAAAGTCATATACTCCTTCATCTTCATTCCATCCATCTTGAAGTGCTTGACACTTGTTGGGAAATGTTGCATACGCCTTTTTACAATAATAATTCTCACAAATTACAGGCTATTCATAGACTAAATTTGGATTCCAAAATTCTTGTCTGGCTCTACATTTTTCACCATCCCAAATGTCATATATATGTTCAGGATGCTCATGTAGGTCTTTCCCCAACCATCGCTACTTATTGCACCACATCCTCATTAGTTCATGACATATAGTTCTACTTTTCGCAACAATCGCAATTGTGAACTAATAGGTGCATAGTCAAAGGAAAGTATGTCTTTCCTTGGTAGACTACATTTTGGGCACTTCTCACAACATGACAAGCAATCACGCTTGAGTTTTTGTTTTCTTTACACATCTTCGCACACACAATATAATACATTTTTTGTATAAT
>CM055096.1:2490661-2591544 GCA_029204225.1 Diphasiastrum complanatum | reverse complement strand
TCACTCAACAGAGGCACATATACAATATGTTAGTTAGATATAATCTGATTAATTGCAAGTTAGCTCTCTCACCAATGGAACCAGGTCTCAAATTGTCAAAGGACTAGTGTCTTCAAACAATTCAAGAGAGGAGCAGATGTGTGAGTATCCTTACCATTTTATTATAGGATCTCTTATGTACGCAATGATTTGTACCAGACCAGACGTAGCTTTTGCAGTTAGCTCTCTCGGTCAGTATATGACCAACCCTAGTGTAACACATTGGAATGCTCTTATCAGAGTCGTGAGATATCTTCGAGCTACTATGGACTTTTACATTTGTTATGGAACAGTCGACAATGACAAACTCAATTTACTCAGTGATTTTACAGATGCAAGTTGGGCAGGAGATGTAAACACTCGTAAATCCACTTTCGGATTTACGTTCTTTCCCAACAACGGTCCAATTTTCTAGAATAGTTGCAAGCAATCTTCGATAGTTCTATCTTCCACTGAATCAGAGTATATCACAGCCTCACAAGCTACAAAGGAAGCGGTTTGGTTGAGAAACTTACTTTCAGATATCAGTCTGAATCAATATGCTCCGACATTATTATTTTGTGATAATCAAAGTGCCATTGCCTTATTAGCCAATCCTAGATTTCATTCTAAGAGCAAGCACATTGAATTGAAGTATCACTATGTCAGAAGTAGAATTCTCAACGAAGAGGTCAGATTGCAGTACTATTGAACACAAGATGTGACAACAGATATTTTAACCAAAGCATTAAGCTTGGATGCACACAGAAGGTTTTGTGCAAAACTTGTTTTAATCTTCATCCAACTGTTTATCCAGTTCTGCAAATTTTCTTGTGTCTTTATACACCCTGTAGAATTATAAGTGTTTTTACATAGTCTGCAGAAATACACAGAGTTTGACAACAGTGTCGTATTTTCTCTCTCTACAAACCCGACAGTGTTGCTTGTCAGGAATCTCGTGTAAAAATGCAGTGTCGGCTTTTTTGCATTTTTCACCTGTCAGGAATTGCGTGTAAAAATGCAATGTCATCTTTTTCACATTTTTCGCCTGTCAGGAATTACGTGCAAAAATGCAGTATCGTCTTTTTTGCATTTTTCATCTGTCAAGAATTACGTGCAAAAATGCAGTGTCATCTCTTTCGCATTTTTCGCCTGTCAAAAATTTCGAGTAAAATGCAGTGTTGTATTTTTTGCCTGTGGTAGTTTATGTTCATTTATGTAGAATGATAGTTTACGTTCATTTATGCAAACAGACTATTTATGGCCAATTGTCACCACTTATCAACAAGCAACTTGTGATAAGAACTAGATGAATGCCAACAAACTCCAACCAACTGGCAATCGCATTTGACGACCTAATTACTTAGTATAAATCAGTTGTTCATACATCTCATTATTAGTAGAAAGATCAACATTGTGAATTGTGAAGGAGTTGAGTATTATTACACGACGCTTCATGCGCTCTCATTAAGCAGATCGTTTACAATCAGAAAGTATTGTTGTTAGCTCTCTATCAAGCTTTCAAACTTGAACTCTCTTGAGCATTCTAGCTCAGTCTTTTAGAGATTTATTTTAGAGTTGCTATTTGCACTACTGCTTATCAACAAAGTTGCTTATTTCAGACTTATTCTCAGTTACTCAGAGACAGCCTTAGAGTGCACGGTTTCTATCCGCTATTGTCTTGCGCTCATTAGCATCTAATCTTGTTTTTCTGAATCCATACTATTTTCTTATTGCATTCAGTTTGTGTCAGAATGCATGCATCTCTATATTGCTTTTGTAACTGATAGAAATTGTCTGAGAATTCAATACTTTATGTTTGGCTACGTAATCACTTAGTATCTAGCAAAAATTAGTTGCTAAAGATCGAACATGATTTCCATCACTACTGTTTTGTTCAATTTTTTATAGGCGTAGTCATGCATTGGAAGTAGGTGAGTAATAGAATCTATTGCATATATAACATCTATGCAAATCTTTTGTAGAATTTGACATAGATTGGCTTCAATTGAGATTTCTAGAAAAGAGATTGAGATCCAAGTCACATTGTTCAACCCTACTCAATATTTTTGAGTGTTTGTGAGGCTTGAAAAGAGTCATATAGGTTGTTATCAAACTATTACAAATCCATTTCAAATCTCAAGAGTGAGATTCTTTGGGGATTCCAAAAGGGGTGATTGGATCTTAAATTTATGTATGTGTTTGAATCAAATGTACATGTCAAGTTTGAATGATCTAGAGTAGATCCTATGTTTTATGAAAATTGGTGGTATGGTTTATTGTCAAAGCAAATCAAATTCATTCTAAATCTCAAGAGTGAGATTATTTGGGTCAAGAGTGAGTCCAAAAGAAGTGAAAAAGTTTGATTTTCATGTGTTTTGAAACAAAACCCATCTTTTGTTCAAGAATCTCAATAATCTCAAGAGTGAGATTATTTGGGTCAAGAGTGAGTCCAAAAGAAGTGAAAAAGTTTGATTTTCATGTGTTTTGAAACAAAACCCATCTTTTGTTCAAGAATCTCAAGAATCTCAAATGTTTTGAGAGAACTAGTCAAGTGAAAAGGAAAATCTAGGTGTCAAATCTTTTCATATCCATTTCAGCTCTCAAACAAAAGAGTCATTGGTATTTGTTGAGTCCAATAGGAGTGTTTGAATCTGATTTCTTTTGTGATTTGATTCAAAGATTGTGTGCTTCTGTCTTAGTAATCAAAGCAAAGTTTCCAAGTGACTAGTCATTAGTGTGAAGATTGATTCTTAGGTCTGTGAGCTAGATCTTTTGTAGGTCCTTCTAGATTATTGAATATATTCAAATCTAGTCTCTTGAGAGTCACAAATTACATTTGTAGAATCATATCTAAAGGTTTATTTCTTATCATGGCATCAATAGGTGGCATCCTATTGGAGGCAAGTAAAGATTCTAAATGCAACCTTTGTGGCAAGGGAGCATGTTTTTCCTCAAGATGCTACAAAAAGAAGACCAATCCATCCAAGGAGAACCAAAGCAAGGGGGGCGAGGTGAAGGATGGAGCTTCAAGTTTGAAATGCAAATACAAGAAGGACAAATCCAAAGAAAGGTGTTTTCTTTGTGGAAAGTGAATGAGGCTTAAAGTTTCACAAGAACTTGCAAGGTTTGTCTTCAAGAGTCCATCTCAACACAAGTCAAACCTTTTGAAATTATTTGGAAGTGCATTGTTTGGTTCAAGATGCAAAAATAGATGTCACTTTCATAAAGGTAACGGATTTATTTCATGTCCTTGGAAAGTATTTTGCTTGGAACTTTAGATAAGTTCAAACTTATTGTTATGATCCAAGAGAAATCAATCAAGAATAAGGAGAAGCAATCACAAGATGAAAATAGTTTCATTTATGCTCTCATGACCACTTATGAAGAACTATTTTGCTTTGAAGAGATTTTTGTATCTCAAAGGTGGATTAAGGCAACACTAGTTGAGTGTCATGCCTTAAAAGATAGCAAAGCATGTTTTCCTTGTATACTTACATTGGATATGAAGTCAAGAAAATGGAAATGTCCTCATAATGTAGGTTCTTTTGGTTCCAATAAGATCATGAATGATGTGTTCATTCATAAAGATGAAAATTGTAGTTTTCAATCTTGAAGGCAAGTTGTAAACTTCTTATGAGAATAAGAGAAGCATCCATAGTGGACACTTATATCCATAAGCAAGTAGTTAGCCTTATTGAGATGGAAATACCTTTTGATTTCAATATTAGAAAAATCATGCCAAGTTGTGGTGATTTTTGGACTTATGTTTCTAGCATAAGTAATCTTGATAATCATAGGAAGTGCATACTGTATGGGCATGGTTGTTCTGATCACTATGAAACATGGAGGTCTCAGATTTTCATCAAAAAGGAGCACCATGAAGAGGATCTTAAGGAGTCATCTCAAGGTTCAAGTGTGCCAGAGATTGAGGAGAGTCCTTCTCAAGGTTCAAGTGTGCCAAGGATTGAGGAGGAGAGACCTTCTCAAGTTGTGATTCCAAGAAGAATCTCAAGAAACATGGTTGAGCCCATGTGGCTCACATTTCAAGGGAAAGAGGAGCATATCTCATGTGGTATACATTTCATACTTGCTTCTCTTATGCCATTTGATGAATCAATTTGCTTTAGTGAGATCATTGCATCTCAAAATTGGAGTAAAGCAATACTAGTTGAGTATGAAGTCTCTCTTGAGAACATAGATGATGTTCTTAAAAGTTTGAGATTGATTTAAAATCAATCAGAAAGCAAATGTTTATTTCATCAAATGTATGCTCTTGAGTCATGCAAGAGCAAAATTGATTTGTTCACTCATAGTTTGAAAATTTGTCTTTTTTCAAGTATTGAGGCAAATTGTAAACTCTTTATAAAAGTAATTGAATCATCTTCTAAAGACACTCATCTCCATAATGAAGTATTTAACCTCATTAGATCTGAGATTAGCATGGTAAACAAGCATGAAGATATGATGCATACACTTTGTTAATATAGCATGCATAGTCTTGCCAATTTGGATGAGTCTAATTCTCTAGATCGTGGTAACATGATGTTGGATCTTTGTGATCCTAATAAGACAAGAAGAAATCTTTAGTTCCTCATGGAGGAGCATGCACATGAAGAAGGAGCAAGCCTCAAGGTCAAGCATCTACATGAAATTTGGAGGGAATCAATTTTGGAGGTGCTAGGATGGTGCAAAGCTCTTAAGTTCATCAAAGATGTCAACGTCAAAGAAACACTATCATGGATATGGTGATCTTGAATCAACATCAAGCTCATTGGCTGATCTTCACACCTTTTGAACCAGGAAAGACCAATTCATCCCATGGAGTCAAGTTCAAGATCATCATGTTTTTATCAAGTTAGTTTTGAGGAGTGTGAAAATTGGCAAAAGCAAACTTGATCAAACATTGTAAATACCATAATGACTTGTGCCTATTATGATTACATATGTGTGGACCTGTTCCCGCGTGTGAAATAAACGTACTTTTCATGTAGTACAATCATATAGCTTGTACATATAGTTTAAATCAAGTTCTAGTGGCTAAAAAGGCCAAAATCAACTTTTTTTAGTCATATGCCATATGGCATCAATCTAGAGATTGCATGAGCCACATCATGAGATTAGGTGTCACATTCCATGTGTAGAGGTCTACTCACACATGTGGAATAGGCTGAAAAAGTCAAGTTTGTATCTCTAGAAGAGTTTTCACTAGTTCTCTATATAGTAGAAAAATGGACAAAAAGTGCTCAAAATAGAAGGTTTTGTCCAAGTGCCAATTTTGCATGATGAATCATCATATGACAAATCACCCTCACACATGTGAGATCAGAGGGATGATCAGTACCACAAGCTCCCACTTTTTGTATTTATAGAGCCCCATTTGGCCATAATCATCAAGCAACACCAATCTTGGTTTTGGAGGCAAATTCTTGTCAATTTCATCATTTGTCTTTATTTCTTTTGGATGTTTTGAGTTTTCATCATATTGTACTTTTTTTTCAGGCTGGAGTCCATACTCTGACAGGTTTTCACACGTGTGAAACCAGCAAGTACAATTCTCTTTCATTTATGATTGTTCTTGTTAGATTTTCTCATGTAGAGTTGATCTAGATTGAAGCTAATCTTGTGTAGATTGGTAGATCAATTGTATCTAACATCCAATCACTCTTGTGAATCATTTTAGAATCCATTCTTGGTCCAATTTTGCATATTTTCACAGAAATCGCGCCATAGTCACAGGTCATCCTATTTTTCGTCCATGATTAATGATGAGTTGCTTAATTACATGGATGGGTTGTCTCGCTAACGGGCAAACAAACTCATGAAGCAATTGAGGGCTCAATGGGAGGTTGAGAGTTCTAGTAGGCTCTAATAGGCCTCTTCGTACATTCTCCTAGTAGGCCTCGTCATTGAGATTCCATACTTAGAGAGACACTTACTCATGAGGCAGCATGTAGGGCACATGATATTGCAACTCTGGTGTCTAGCACACTTGGGTTTCCTGGCACCCCCATACTCACTCCTGGCATATTTTTTTTTTTTCTGAACACATCATATATTAAAGTAGGAGATATAGACACATGTCCTAGCTGTGAAATACAATACACAGGTCATCCTTAAATGTCTAAGGGAAACAACCCTTAAGTTTACAGTTCAATGGCCCTAATAAAACTAGCAATAGGTAACACTATCAAGGGAAATTTCATCCAAAAAGTTAGTAGAAAAAGGGGCCTTTTTCCCTTTCAACATTTGGACTCGTTATTGGATAAAAATTATTTATTTGAACTTATTTCTGGACCTAAACATGGTTACTGTGATAATTTGCTATTTGGCCAAAGTTGTTTCAGGTCTATGACCTCAATTTAGCATGAGGAGTTAGATGTGTAATATCATTCCAAGGGATTCCAAGACCCTAGCTATCACCAGACATTGATTTGTGGATCCATTATGAACCTATAGAATCATGTATGGCCTGATTTTGAGTATCTGGCCCAAAAGGCTTGTTTGAGCATAATACGATTACCATTTCCAACTCTTAAAGATGCTAAACATCTAACATACCAAACCTTGAGAGTATCAAGTCTGTATACCTATTATGAACCTATGAGATCATTTCTCGTATGGATTCGAAGGGTTTCATTCAAAACATCCATTAAGGTTCATACATGCATGAAAATGCTTACTTAATGGACGAAAAGTTAGGGTTTGGCAATTTGGCCTAGTTCATTCAAATGAAGTCCAACTTTGAGACCACTAGTTTCTAGCAAACGATCTTTAATTTGAACATAAACATAATGTTTTTTTTAGTTCACTTTGATCATAAATGACAAGCATGTTAGATAGCCAAAAATTAGGGTTTCTATGCGTACTAGTTAATAACCTAAGATGAGCATGGTCCTGCTGCAGTCCATATCATGAGATAGAGAGGTCGAGAGGTCGAGAGAGAGAGAGAGAGAGAGAGAGAGAGAGAGAGAGAGAGAGAGAGAGAGAGAGAATTGCATGCTCACCACTTGTTGGATTTGTAGCATAGTAGCTTACAAATGATATACTTGCTTACGTTTAATCTTTTTTTAAATTCTAAAATTGTCTTTGGTTGCTTGCAGCATTTATTCCTCCCTTCATCCAGTATGTCTCGTGACACATCTCGTAGTCAGGGATCAGGGCCATAGTTGCAAGTCATCTCGTTTTTCCTCCATGAGTAATAATGAGTTGATTAGTTATATGGATAGAGTGTCTCCCTCGTAGGTAAGTAGACTCATCGAGCAACTGAGGGCTCGATGGGAGGTTCACAGTTTTAGTAGGCTAATCAACTACTTGTCAACCTCCTCCTGATCTGAGGAGATTTAGTCTCTACACCTTTCTGGCCGAGGTGTTTTCCCTTCCCACGAGCGTCAACGATGCCTCTTCTCGACATTTTTGGAATAGAAGAGATCGTAGGAGGAGCCACCTCGGTGTCTCTTGTTATGGAGGTTGCGCAGCAATGATAATGCACATGAGGTGGCCTCTAGTCCAGCACATTAATCAAGCAGGCCTCGTTGAAGAGATTCCTTACTTCGAGACAGACGTACTCAGGAGGCATCATGATACTTCGACTCCAGCATCTGTCACACCTGGGTTTCTTGGCACCCTCATACTCACTCCTCAGATTTTTCCTTCTTTTGGACCCATGGCCCCATACTTCATTTTTCCTATTGGGACTTCATGGCATCATGGTCTCTCTCACCCCGCCCATTTTTTCTCTCATTCAGACTCCTCGCCGTTACTATTCCATTCAGATTCCTCCCCAAACTTCTCCCCTTCAAACTCCTCCCCAAACTTCTCCCCTTGTACCCACTTCTCCCATTCCACCCAATTGTCATATGTCCGATGCTACTACCGTTGACACTCCCTTTGCTACCTCTCCATCAATCGACGTTTGTCATCATATGAGATAGACGTGGAGAGGCGCATAGTTGAAAATGACCATGGTGTCTCTACCATCACTCGCATGAGGCAACTCATGCATGTCATCTTTAGCAAAATATATTTAAAAACTCGCACAAACAGGACGGATCTAACAAGAAATATGTCATTGCCAAGTTGCGTAGAGATTTTTTGGTCCCCTCCTATGATATGAAATTTGATTCCAAATGGATGTTGTGCACCACATGGGAGGCGTTCTGAGCCACCACAAATCCAAATTGATTCAAACAACAACGAGAGGCATCTAAAGCACGACTGGAGATTACGGGGCCTTCCCATATGGGTAGCGACGACGAGAGACATTTTCATGCCCATTTCGTAAGTCTCCTATTCATAAGTTGAATTTGACTTTAATGAAATCAAAATTTTATTTTATTGCAATATCTAAATTATTTTTTTATTTGTTAAAATTCTAATCACAACTTTGTCGGTTTATGAAAAATCCACCGTAAAGCTCCCAATAGATGAGAACATGTAAGCATAGCGACTAACAACATACTATCATTACTCGACTAGGAGAGACAAGGAGTGAGAAGATTGGGATGCTACTTATGAGGTATGTCTTTAGAATAGATTTTACCTTCACTACATTCACATGTCTCTCTCTCGCTCTCCCCCACATTTCTCACATCACTACTTCAAGTTTGATATCGTAGTCCCAATCTCATCCATCGCAGCCACTTGAGTCTGATGTCCTTGGCCAAGACGAGGGCTCAGCGGGATCTAACTACATTTCTCATTTTAACTGATACATATATACGCTTGCTGATTTAGTTTGTATATATTTCTGTACTTCGACTATTTGTGTTCTTGGACCATTAATGTATGGGTATTTTATTAATCATAATTGTCTTTCATATGTCTTTAATTGCATGAAATTTAACTTCCATATTTGTAATTTTTTAATAACAATTATAAAAATGATTTTGCCCACCAACTTTATAAGAAGTGGTACAAAAGACTCATGGGGTTGGATTTTAGAGTGGAGTGGAGCCAATGTACTGGCTCCATTCTATCCTAATTTTTTGTTTTGATTCTTGTGCCCTTGAGCACACTGAAGACCTTTCACAAAGCTAAACACATGTTCCAAAGTCCATCTCTAAAATGACCATAGTATATCACAATACTTATTAGCATATTTTTGTATCATCATGTTGCCATGCTTCATTTTCTAACCATTTTGCCAAGCCCTTATAATTTCATTTAGACAAGTAAACTTTGCCTTGATCGAAGTTTTGAACTCTTTCCAAGCACAAAATATTTGTGTCTTCACAACACTTGCTCCACCGCTTATAGTTGCATCTTAAAACCACAACACAACATAGCCTACTTGTTTCACCTCCAAAGTATGCATCCATTACTAATTCCACTTGTCCTACCACACCTCCAATTGAATATTATCCTTTTTTCACCAAACTTTTTCATGAACTTAGCCATGTCCAAATTCAACCCACACCCATGTGGCATTAGTGTTTCATCTCTCAATTCCATGGGTTTGCTCCAGACCACTAAATACAATCACTCCTTAATTGAAACTTGTAGAAGCGAAGTGCTTGGAGCTTGAGTCTTCAACGAACATTTCCTTGTTTGTTTGCAACAACACCCGAATGACAACCAACATTTGCAATGACATCTTGATGTCTTCAAGCATGAAACTCGTAGCCTTTACTGCATTGCCACTGTCTCTTGCACTTTTCCTTTCAAAAGATTGATGTGGATTTGATTTCTTCTTAATCCTCAAGTGTTATAAAGCATAATTATGTCACATTTTTTTTTTGGTGTTTCGAAAAAAATCAATCTCCTAGTTACTCTCTTGGCACTCAAGTATTCTCATGACACCACAAGTTAGTAGCAATAAAAATTTTAAAATATTACATTAGTGTAATGACATTAATGGTTGCCCAAAAATATATATAATTACTCATGTGACCATTGTTTTGATCAAGAAAATAACATCATTAGCTTGTTAGGAGTATGTCATTTGCTATAAGATGTTTTTGGAGCACTTAGAACAACAAAACAAGTAAAACTCGATTTTTTTTTCTCCAAAATGCTGCTTGCAAAAGAAATAGCCTATAATTATAGTCGTAAAATGATTTAAAAGGCCTGAGTGTAACGGCCCTTCAGCTACCTTTAATAATGCTGGTGGAAGGTCTAAGCCAGCAAGAGTTTGAAATGGTAACTATCAATTGTCTTATTCAAAATTAGCAACGGTCATTGATCTAAACTCCATCATGGATGAACAAGAAGAAGAAACAAATCAAGACACATCCAACATGATTGGAACATGAGGTAATAATCACTACATGACCATAAATGTAAAACTCGTGGACGAAATAAGGATTACCATTTACAACATGGATTTCTCAAGAGCTGAATGCTAAAAGATTTGAAGATGTACTCCTTTGATGCACATTCACTACCCTAACAGGTTTTTGATAATCGCCACTGCAATACTTTGATTCCGATTGTTACAGAGAGTGACAACTACCAGCTCACTCTTTCTTACCAACTACTCCCACCATTGTTTTCTGCCAGACTTCCTATCAAAATTGTCTCCCAAACATCGTAAGAAAGTTTCTCAAGCCAAAGGTAAAGACTTCCATGAATGGAGGCATATTTCTGGAGACAATTATTACTAGCAATAGAGGCACCACTTTGTGACACCCTATCAACTGAAGCTCCAACACTGACCAAACCTGCTTTCATGAATCGAACTCGAGAACAATCAACTTTCATGAGCTTTAAAATTCATCCCCAATCATTGATGTGAAATAATCACAAGAGAAAGTTCACACAAAAATAGCAAAGCCCCAGGTGCATTTGTCTAGCGTATGCCATCAAAATCCATACATTCATCAAAATTCATCTATAGAGTTCATCACTCCATGTCCTATCTTTGATTCAATTGAAGAGATCCTTAAACCAACAAAGAGGAACTCAATGAATTAGCAACTATTAAATCAGCTCTCACCAAAAGAAACACAAAAACTAATCCATTTGAGGATTTCAATCGCTGACTATAAGAAGATTGTGAGAGCGTTTGAGTATTGTGTTTAATAAGGGTTTCATCATTGGATCCTCCAACAAAATTTTATCTAAATGAGGCACAAACCTCCATGTTAACGCTTCTTATATCTCAAAGCAACGACTTAATGTAAAATAACAGGTTCAGCATTTAAAAAATATATACCTAATTGTAAGCTGAAGAATAATTGAACTCATAGTCAGTTCATTGAAGGCTTCTTAGCCGCAGACTGATCAACTCCTTGGGTAAATTGAGTTCGTGTGGATGGCAAACTTCATTCAAAATGGTGACAACAAAATCAAACCTGTTTCATCAATTTCAAATGTAATACTTCTGTACTGCCTCCAGGAAAACATAACTCGTGCAAAAAAAGCAGATATTTTTATTTCAATATGTGCAGTGATGAATGAAGATGAAGGGATACATAGTATACAAACCTACTGAAAGTAGCACAAAATCTGTTCATCACTTTATGACAACATATTATAGTAACAATTTCAAAATTTTATTGCAGATAAAGTATCATTCAGCTGGTAGGTCAAAGCTTCCTTTCCAGTCAACTCAGACTTCTCAAAAGCCACTAGACAAACGTACACAAACATCTAACATCACATAATATGAACCTCAGTTGCCCGTTCCGGAAGGGAACACATTCCAGAATGCGTTCCGTTCTGGAACGGGCCCAAAAGATTTTTTTCTTAAAAGCGTACTTTTTTACGAACGAAAACAAGCGCGATACTGTAATATCGCTGTTCCTGCCGTTTCTCTACTTCGCTCAGTTCCGATGCAAAGCAAAATGATGGGGCAAAAAGCTAGCTAGCGCTGGAGATGGCTGGAGTCATCTACGCTGGATAGACGTAGATAGATATGCGAGCTTGAAATAGCCATCCAGTAGATCAGAGGGGCAGGTTCGTATGCAGGGGCCGGAGCAGGCTTCTCTAGAAGGGTAGGCTTTTGTTTCATGTGATAGTTTCATGCAGATCGTCAACCGTTTATGATTCACAAGCTATGAATACTCAATGTCAGGATACAGATGCGCTTGGAATCAATGTGGCCACTGCAGTCAGAGGTTCTCATGAACTGAAATTGAAATTGCTGAAGCATTCCAAGACCTGTTTTTCACATGTTTAAAAAAAAAACGTTCCGACCCAGTATGTTCCGGAACGTACTGTACGTTCTGACCCAACAGGGTTTCTAAGATATGAACCATAGGAGTTCTCTCCTCTTTGGAGAGAGAGAGAGAGAGAGAGAGAGAGAGAGAGAGAGAGACAGAGACAGAGACAGAGAGATTCTCATCGTATGTTCCAGTTACCGAGTTTGAAATGCTGTTGATGCCAACCAGGATGCTAACGTTCAAAGTGAACGAGTCCTTGCAAAAGTTATTTATGAGAACTGAAATCTATCATAAAGTTAACAAGGATGATAAGAAAATAAACATGATGTTTTAACAAAACACTGTCTATGTATGCATACCAATCAGCATAAACATTTTAGAGGATTGGCATATCTATTTGCCATACAGCTAACAGCATTCTTAGATCCTTTCATCTAGGGGGGTGTACTCCCTCAGAGGGTTCTGAACGTACTGGATGAAGTAAAATCACTGTGAGCTTGCTGTGAAGAAGACTGGTCATTGATTTGTCCCTGAGCCTGCTGTAACTGCTGAAAATGCTGCGCTGTTAGGTGGAGTTGTGGAAGCTCAAAATATTGCTGCCTAACAGAAAAGTGCTCACCTCCAACATTCATGGCTTGGCCATTGGATACAGCAAGCTGCCTGGTTAGTTTCAGTCTCTGGACCTCTTCTTTTAGAGCCTCGTTGAGGGCTGAAAGTTTTTAAGATTTGTAAGCCAACAAAGAGACATAAGCTCAGTTAGTTTATACTTTATACCATGAATCTCAAAATTATGAACCTAGTCCTACATAAAATAAGCCAGATCAAAGAGAAACACATAATCATTACTTAAAGAGTTAACAATCTATAATACATGAAGTCCAAATTCCACCATTATCATCAAATACGTTTTTGAGGATCCAAAGAAAGTTCAGTGGCTGACCCCAAAAAACATGTAAATACAATGACCAAGGTAGAACCACAGTTCTACACCGTCCAGATAATGCCACCATGCCTTGAACACATGTATTTTCTCGTGCACCTCTGGCTCATGTGTGCAAACTTGTTGCTCCCAAAGTCAGTTGGCCTACCCTCCTCTCAGAACATTGACCCTACTTGCAACCACCTCCAGGATCAATTGCTTTGCTCATGGTTTTAAAACTCTTATTTACTTCATAACCTCCTTGTACTATGGTGTTACTCTCATGTAACAATGGAACAGCTACTTCGGAATTGTTTTTATGGGTCCACAGTGAGAATTGCACAGTTTAAAGTATGATCAGAGCTGACCTAAAATAAACATACTACGACCACTTTGGCTAGATCCACAATAGGACCCTCTGCTGCCACAATGTGACCAAGGTACTCTATGCAAGTCTTGCATGGCCTTTGTTCCGAAGAGTGAACAACTAGGTACACCAGAACTTGAGGTACTCCTCTAGCTTTCTTTCACAAAATATAGTGGTATAGGTTGCTAACTCAGTATGATCCTATTCAATCTGCTATTGACGCTAAAATTAGTGATTGATCAGCCTTGAGCTGAGCATCTTGACTTCAAGTGTCTATGTCTCATACCACCACCAGCCAAGCCTCACTTCTGAATATGACACAGATCTACCCAAGAATCTTCCTAGCATATATCTTCCATTTATTTTTTTTCAAAAAAGCCTGATTTCAGATAAAAGAAAATTGTGCCCTTATTTTTCTTGGAGAGCCATCAGTGAGAAGTAGTTGAACTTATTGCTATGATCTGATTTGAGACCAACGGATTTGCCATCAGTGTTTACTCATTGTGTGGGAGTATGATTGTAGCTTCAGCCAACTCCGTAGTTGTCCATTTGGTGTTTTTTTTTAGTTTGGTGTTTTTCTATTTTTTTCCAAGTTTTTCAAAAAACTTTCATGTGGATAGGATGTTTAGGGTTTTTCTTTGGTAGTACATGTCGCATGTTACATCCCCATCAGTGACATGGCTTCCCATATAGGCTTAAAGTCCTTATTTGCTGTTTTTTTTGGTAACCTCTCATTCACATGTCTTTTTAGAGTTTTTTCAGGGTTTTTAAGCCAAGGGGCTATGTGTTAGTCCAGTGTTTAGTGTTTGGAGCTGATCACTCACTGTTCATGCTAGCTTTACATCAAGGTTTAGGATATTAAGGGCAATTCTGTAGGGTTTTTTCATTGTTTTCCATTGGTGAAGCTTGTTTCGTTGCTTGATTGTTGACCATCCAGAGAGAGAGAGAGAGAGAGAGAGATTCAGCTTGTAGCAAGAGGTAGAGTTGATGGACAGTGAGCCATTGTGGCAGCTCAAGTTGTAGGCGCCAGCTCTGTCACTTTTGCGGCCTAGAGTTTTCTAGCACTTTGACTAGACTTAGGGCTCATCTCCTCGGCACTAATGATGGCCAGTCAGTCTGCATATGCCAATCCTTAGATATAGATTGACAATGTTTGATTAACACCTTTAGAGATGGCAGGGGCCAGCCAGCTTTAACTTCTGTAGCTTCCAAAGCTCCTCCCGTATATGGAAGTCTCAAAGCATTTGTAGCAACAGCGGCAGCAGTACCAAGGCCCAGCACTCGAATAGCAGGCAAACCACTTTCACCACCACCCACCTCACTGGAGCAAGTGTCCTAACGAGCTTATGGCACGTGTCATGTTGACCAATCAACCCTCCCTACCTTTTAGGAGGTCAGTCCAACAAACTCTCATGGGACCCAGTATCCCCTTAGCCATCTTAGAATTAGTCACAATAACTGATATTTACATTGCAACTTGCAATTCACAATTGTCTCCACAGGCCATTTACAATTTACATTAGGCAAAGGGATTCAAAGCACATGTCACAAAAACACAATGATCCCAAAAAATCAAGAAAAGGACAGAAAGAAAAAGATGAACTATCAAAAATGTGAAGAAACTAGAACTCTCAAAGTTTTGAGCTTCTAGGATGACCCTTCTATAGGAAGATCAATGATATAGAAATTTCCACAAAAGTGCTCAAAAAAGTACAAAACATATGAAGTGCCAAAATTTAAAAATGTGAAAAAACTTGTAATTTCAAAATTATATATGAAAATAAATGGTAAGTGCAATATGAGCACCCTATTGTAGGAAGATCATTGATTAGGAAACCTCTAATAAAGTGCACAAAGAAGAAGAAAAGTGACAAAACTATCAAAAACTAGAAAAAAAAGGGCAATATTTGGAGCCTTACCTTACACTACACAGAAATGAGAAATTTCAGCATATTCTTGGGTGCCAAGGAGGAACCAAATGATCTAAAGCAAAATAAGAATCTAATTAGTGGAGAGGAAATAGAGCCAAAAACAAAGATTAGGGTTTTCTGCCCAAAGCTAAAAAAATTATAAGAAAAAGAAAATGGACGCACAAAAGTGCTCTGATACATATGGCATTAGATAAGAATACAATAAATTGTATCTAATACAATAAATTGTAGATGATGAGCACATATATCAATGTTATGTCTAGGATACTACCCCGTGTAAAACAAGAAATGCAATCTTAAACCCTATGGAGACCGTTCTATGTTGAATGAACACCAAATATAGTAAATAACTGCATCAGAGCAACGAGCCTCCAAACTAAGAGTATCAAATAAATGTCTTTCCCTCCTATTTATACTCTACTAAAGTTAGAATTAGGTCCCTAATTTGAAAATGAAGAACAAAAGAAGGACAACAAGTCCCATAAAGTTTTAAGAGCCTTATAAGGCCAAGCAATTCAATGTACTGGCAAGATTCCACAAACGTTGGCAAATATACATTACTTGTGATGGAAGAGTACATCCATAATTATTAGTTCTTCTAATGTCCACTGCTTCTATTGATCTCATAGGTGTGACATTTTCTTCATTGAGCTATCAAAAGTTTTTAATGATCTCTCTCTCTCTCTCTCTCTCTCTCTCTCTCTCTCTCTCTCTCTCTCTCTCTCTCTCTCTCTCTCTCTTACTGCTTCAGTGCTATAGAAGTAATGTAATAAGGAACCACTCATGGTAGTCAGTGGAAAGTGACAACTTCATTACCATCTCGAAGGTGTGATTGTTGTTCCATAGCTTGAATACGGAATTTCAACTCATGGTTTTCAGTTGTCAAACTATTTGTATCTCGCTGTATATACCAAACCCACCAACAGACCAAGACAAAGAAACCAAATGCCACATAAGGTACTTTGGATGTATTCTATAAATAAACCACAGATGGAAAAAAATTTTACCAGATTAAAAGAAACAGAGGCAACTGCAGCAAGTTGTAACTTGTCTAGGTACTTTAACCTCAAATTTAACATTGAGGCATACCTGTAACATTGTGAGTTGGGCAGATAAAGTGGTTGCTTCAGTTTGAAGTTTCTGCACTTTTCGCTCTAACTCCAATATGTAGTGCAACTTGCGCTCTTTAGATCGAGCAGCTGATTGCCGATTTGCAAGAATCCTGCCATAAAAACAATTGAACTGTTATAGTTGTTAGAGTGGCAATGTCGAACAGAGCACTGCTCTGCTGCAAGTAATAAAAGAAACAACACAATTCGATGTGCATACAGAATAGGCAAGTTTCAAGGATCCTGCCATAAAAAAAAGTTGCACTCTTATAGTGGTCATAGTCGCAATCTCAAACATGGAACTGATAGGACCAGCCACTGCAAGTAAAAATAAGAAATATGATTTGCATAAAGAACAGAGTGACACACCTGCACAAAAGACAAGACATGACGTTTACCAGACTAACAGTTGGTTTGATTACGTCTAACACTAAAATTGAATCGTAGGAGATAACAACAATTTTGGAATACAATAGCGTAAGTTTTTATTGTCAAAGGCTCATATAGCATCCAGAAAACACAACACCAGCCATCTAAGGTCAACGTTTATTTAAATTCCAGATGCAAAATGATTGTACACTGCTGCACATCAAAGCTCAGCCAGTCACCGGAAGATTCAAATCGATTTTAACTGAATCCATTCTATTTCAAAATCCAGAAGGTTTAAAATCAAAATTTTGTGAAAAGAACTTTTGGAAAATCTTGTATTCAAATGTCACTAGGTTGTTCAAAATTTGTGTAATTAAAGCCTATAGGCTATACAAGTGATTCACAGGTGACTAGAATCTTCATGAGTTTAGGGTATGGGTCACCATATAACCTATTTCCCAATTATATGTTAAGAGATTTAGATAATCATGAAGTCAGATCACGTTAAAACCCCACCCATTAGTGATAACAATAAATTTTCAGGAATCCTAGTCACTACTGTGCACAAATTTTCAACCCAGTGACAATTGGAACAAGAATTTTTTTTAATTGCAAAATTCCAATTTGAACCTCGGATCTCAAAAAGATTCAACTCAATTCAAGCAGGTTCGAATCACAATTCTTTGCATCCACGAACACAACTAGGAAGGAGGAAACCAACAAGCCACAAAAGTCCTAGTTATTAACACAAGCATATGTGGTAATGTGTTGCATGAGCGGCATTGAGACCAAGCTGCAATCACCATTCTAATACCTGCATATAAAAGGCTTTACCAGAATCAGGCTACCACAAATGCATCTCTAGGTTGTTTCTTGACATTCCTTTGCTCTGTGAATACAACTACACATAATGCAGCTGAAGATGAAAATAGTCGCCAAGTGCAAACAGCTTGTGAAGCTGAAATAGGAAGCCTATTGTTCATGAAGACTCAAAGTAGAAGCAGCAGTCACCAATCAGGACACAACCTCAACATTGACATTGCTGAAAGCATAATGAGAATGATAAGCGTGCACATAAATGACTGAGTCAAAAGGTTATCAAACAAATATGACTTCCAAACTTATCAGCACCTAAGCAAGTTACCAGTCTTCTTTGGGAAGAATTTTAGACATCTGGTAAAAGAGGCGAAGAAAGGATCGCTAACCTAGGAGCCACATCCTTTTGCAAAAGATTTTTTACCTGCATAGATATGTCTAGCCTACCATTGCTATGTACCCAAACTGCTCAAACAGCTACATCGCACTCCACCAACAAATGAAGAGTTCACACAAATGAAAAGATGGCGGAAAATATTTGCAGAACCAATGGCAGGGGGGCCGCCTTCCAACAACCAACAACAAAGTGTTCAAAAAGGCATACATTAATGGTAGCTCTAGGATAGTGATTGTATAAAACAAAAAGAGAGGCGAACTCTTCAACTCTATGGGTTCAACCCACAAAGTATCAGACCACCTTCCGTCATGCATAGATAGCCCCCACAAATGCTTTTGTATATTTACACGAAGATCAATGTGTTGTGTTTCTATCCCTCTGAAGGTGAAGAAAAGCCTTAGCCAAGATGAGGCAATCAAATGAAGACCTTGTTAATACATATCCTCAAACAAAACGAAGCCTAGAAAATGTAGCTAGTCAACAAAGTCGACCACTAAAGATAGAAATATTAGCATAAAATATCTAGCCTTGGACAAAGATATCCACGATAACTGCATGCATGCTATTATAGAAATATGCATCACTAACAGCTAGGATAATATCTGAACAGAACAAAAGAATATGTGCAACCTTCAACTCCATCAAGTTCACCTACAAGGTAGTATCATGGTTCCAATGAGTCTCAATTCAAACGGCTTTGAATGTTTTCAAGCTGAAGCAACATTCGAGTCCATATTTTACACCTCGCTAGGATCTGTAACTTGCTTAGAAAAGTTTTCAAAAATAGCATTTGTTGCAATAACTCTTCAAAACTAGGGAATGCCTAAGAGGTGAGTTTAACTCACTTAGGGCAATCTATTCTATAAAAGACATGATCTTTTCTATTTTTCACATGAATCTTATTCTTTTTATGCTTTGCCATAAATTTTATTCTTTTAATATTTGCTCAATTTGAATCTTTCAAGATAATCTTTGAATCTCGTTTCAAACCCAATGGTAACAATGCAAAGTATAATAATGCCAACTCCACTATATCTACCCTGGACTAAACGCTATGACACCCCTCTCACTTCATCAACCAAAAGCAAGGTTGCAAAAGGGAGCACATTATAACCTCATTAAGTAACAAAAGCTCAAGATAGGGACATGAAGCTATGAACTTTATAGCTAGTTAAAAGGCAATGAACTTTTGAACTGAAAGTTATCAAGCTTGGCTTACTCAGATATCCCCCAAATAATGGTGCCTCAAAATCTCAAAAGCAAAAGAAATAAAACTACCAGTTATTAAATACATATGCAACGCACAGCGTTTAAGAAAGTAACCTCTTGGCTCGCTTTGGATCAAGAAGTGCTAGGTCTGCAAGTTTGCTAGCTGCTAGTGCCTTCTTTGCTTCAATACTGTCTGGATCCGATGTCAAAAAGTCATGGTTATATGAAGTGGAGCCATCCATTGATGCACTGTGTTGATGCCGCACTCGCCGTCCATCAGGTGGTGAAATATGACTTTGTGCAGTAGTTCCTGTTCCACCTATAACGTTGCTGAATTCAAGTACTTCATCCATAGAGATGCTGCGGGAATGATGCACTGGCTGAGGATCTGTGCTAATCTCTGAAGGTGACGTAGATCCAGGTAAAGTACATGATGGGAAAGTACATGCATTAATTTTTTCCATATCAATGTACATGTTGAATAAGTCTTCTCCTGCATCATCCGAGAGGGTGGGCAATTCAGGACTCTGCAGATCTAGTTCATGTTCAAATGCTGCATCATCAGGGAGCCGAAAGGCAATTTCTGACTGAGCGCGACGATGTCCCCTAGGTCTTGGAGGGGCGTTGGGCATCTTAGTAACATCTGTGCTAAAGCTGTTCGTTGGACTTGGAATTTTTGGGAGACTAGTGACAATCAAACCCCCAGAGGAAGATCCTGGACATGGGACTGCCTCCTGCATTATCACTTCATTGGAAAGTGTTCCCAAAGGTTGCGCAGATGATTCAGATATGGTCTCTGTTTTTACTACACATGGATGAGAAGCTGATGGCAAGGAGTGTAACTGACTCGACTGCGACTGTGAGGCACGCGGAAAAGAACTCGGTTTACTTTGAGTAGAACTAGAAGCTGAAGGCTTGGAACCCTTTGGTGCAGCTAGAATAGATTGCAAACGATCCACAAGATTTTCATAACCATTCCAGCGACCCTCCATTCTCTTCAAACACTAACAATCTCCCATTGCCTGTGCAATTTTTGGATATGATCTTCCAATCTTTTGACTACATTTATTTAGCTTGATCATTTCATGTCTTCTTATCTGCAAGAATCCCGTTTCAAATCATCATGGCTGTAAAATCAGTTTCTCAGTGTAGTCCTAACCAACAAGCTGCCAGGTGTGGCAAGTAACTTGAGCAGCCTGGCTCGACTTCCTGAATCAGCCTTGCTTTTGAAGAAAACCAATCTTACAAAAGAAAGCTAAAAGCAAACATGAGATGCATAGATGCAGTATATAAAGAATAGCCACTCAGAGCTCACACATAGCTTTGACGTTTATAGTGACCCTGCAACAAACAAAGAATCATTCCAAGTATGGCGGCAGGCCTTCAGAACCACACGGTTGAATTAGTAGGTCATGAACCAAAGCCTATCATGCGGACTACTCAAGAGTGAGGACAATTAGGTTGAAATAAGAGACAACGAAGCATGAGATAGCAACCTGAGGATCTTTGATTTTTATGCAAGGATATGCGGAAAATTTTATCAATCTAAGAGTGATGTGTTCCAGAAACTCCAAAAGCATACGTTGCTCAATGTACTACCTGGAAAATTTTCAATGCATATTCTGAAAATTAAGAGATGAAACAGCTGTTATTGTCTCTTTAATCTATATCTATCTTCTGCCATTTAAGGAATAAGTGTTTTCACACTCTGAAAACAGAACCCAGCTTGATGATATTTTCCACACCAAAAGAGACTTTAAACGGTTAACCCACAAAGCAGCCACGTCTTTGACAAAAGAATGGCGGCTAAGATGTCGTCTTCTTAACAATTACATTCAGATCTTTAACCTTTGAAACTTTTAAGGGCTGTGAAATGCATAAAAAGCTAAGAATATAAGGAATAGGAAACTAGTATACTGCGATAGGCAGTGTAGATGCAAGGAAGAAGACATTCACCGTTTTAAGAAAAGTCATCCAAACTTCATTCCAGCTACGGAACGAAATAATATAAAGAAGAAGCAACATCTACCACTACTAATAGGTCAGTAACACTAACTCCATCTCAAGGACGAGTGGATTATAAGAAAGGCTTTATGTGACAAACAAGTTACTGAGGAGCATCAGCTGACCTCAAAAAACGGATGGAAATTTCTGTTGACTGCCGAAAGCGCTGGGCCAGCAACGGAAAAGGGTTCGTCTTCACGGGTGGAATTTGGCGAAGTATTTTATTGTGAACATTTTATAACCATATACCGGATATTTAGATGCTTTCAAAGGAACGCGATTCCCCTTGAAGCATGCCGTTACTCTTTCTGAAAGCCACAGAAGAGCAATGCATGGACTAATTAATTCCTGTTCGGTGATCTGTTGGGTTGCAATTCCGGCTGAGAGTGACAGTGTCAGAAGAACGCACATGAACAATGAAATTAGAGGCTTGTACGTCTGGAAGGAAGAGACTTGGAAAGATCAGCCACCATGGCAGCAACCAGGCAATGAAGGCTGCGACCAAATCAGAAAAGCTGCAAGATGGAAGAAACGGAAGGATCTGAGACAGTAAAACCCAAGCAATCACACCAAAAAGCCGGGATTCAGTGTCGAAAAGTGTAGTACAGCGCTCAGAGTGTGAAGCTGAAGACAAAAGCAGAAAAGGAGGGGAAGCTAGGAAGCTACCCTGAACTACCCACATAAAAGAACGAAGTAAAAGAGGTGCATTGACTACAATATTTAATGAGGAAACTCGAAACTCGAGCAAAGGAGAGAAAAAATAGTACCCAAAAAGCTTGGATCGTGACAGAAATGATGGCAGTAGCAACAAAAACATTGAAGAATCTTGCTGCAGATTCCAGAATGTAAGAAGAGGGAGCAGCAAAAAAAAAAAAAAAAAAGTGGGTCAATGAAAAAAGAGAAAAGTGAGAGAGCTCTGCCACTACAAAATCCAGAAAAAGGTGAAACATGGAACATAATTTCCTAACAAAAATCTTCTTAGCTTTGTCGGGTAATGGTAAGCTATCGTGATCATATGATGATATGTCGAAAACATAAGGCATCATAACTCATCCTTGATGCCGAAATCTTAACATCAAATTGATTTATTTTTGTTTTTGAGCTTGTGGTAAATTACTTTTACCATTCTCTCTCTCTCTCTCCCTCTCTCTCTCACCCTCCCCCCTCTCTCTCTCTCTCCGTCTCTCCGGTGACTTGTTTCTTTTAGTGGTAAGCTATCGTGATCATGTGATGATATGTCAAAAGGATAAGGCGTCTCTCTCTCTCTCTCTCTCTCTCTCTCTCTCTCTCTCTCTCTCTCTCTCTCCGATGACTTGTTTCTTTTAGCGGTAAGCTATCTTGATCATGTGATGATATGTCAAAAGGATAAGGCGTCATAACACATCCTTGAAGCCAAGTTTGGGCATCAAAATGGTTTCCTTTCGTTTTAAGCTTGTGGTAACCTATCCTTATCATTCTCTGCGAGGTGACTTGTTTTTCTCACCTGAATTTAATTAAGAATTTCACTTTTTTTTAAACTCTTTGCAATATCCTTTTGTTTTGTTTCCAACTTGCAATAAAAAGCTCCTAAACTCTTTGCAATATCCTTTTGTTTTGTTTCCAACTTGCAATAAAAAGCTCCTAGTGATTTTTGCATCACCTTGTTTTTTTAATAAAAAAAATTGTTTTGCATATTGGTTCTCTCTTTTGAGCAATTACTTCTTTAGAATTATCCAATCCATCACTAGGATATCAACCCAAAGAAACAATTACTTCTTTTAGTTTGAGGGTACAAGTGTACTTTAAATACTCCAAAAGATCTTGTGGATCACCATCTTTGTTATAAGCATAGGTGTCTTTTCACAAAGTTGGTATGATAAACTTAGAAAGTGGATATTTAGATCACCATTACTTTGTTATAAAAGTATGTTTTCTTTTCACAAAGTTGGCACTAGAAATCTGTGAACCATAAAATTTGCATTTAGAATCACATTGTGGATATTTTGGGCAAGTCCTCTTGTTGAGTAGCATCAAGCAAAATAAGACGATGAGCCAATATGTCAAGAAATGCACATTATCAAGCTTAATAGTCACCCCCATAATCATACCAAAAATCACACCTTCAGAATTTTCACAACATTTTCATCCAAAATGGCTCTTCATTTTCATATTACGACCAAAGAGACTCCATGTTTTCAATCCATGTGGATTCCATATTTTTAGGTTTAATCTAGGAAGGCTATGTATTTTCGAGGCAACAAAATTACAAGCTTTTTCAATTGCAAAGAAAATGTGAGAGTATAATTCTATAGTGAATAATGGGAGTCCCCAAACTTGGTCTCCATCATCCAATTTTGTAAAATTTTGATTTACACATTAAGGTCAAAATTTATAAATTTAGCTAGTGTTAAGGAGGAAGTGATGGTGGCAAACTTGTGTGGGCTTGGATTTCTTGAGCAATGTGGAACCTTGGGAAGTGTGTAGTGAACCTAGTACCACTAGTAAGGACACCATTGACACTATACACGACAACCAAAAAACTAACAATTGAGCAAGGACAACTTGTTGGAGAACAAAATGTTACAAGTTAAAATCTCGAAGCTTACAACGAGCTATTGGCACCTTCTATAGCAAAGAGTCTTTTTGCTAAAAAAGACACCAGTTCACTAGATTGTAAGCAAGTTTGAAACACTAACAAAACTTTGAAGCTTTAGTAGAAGACTAGATCTCTAAGGTGAATTAAACATATTAGGTGCAAAATTTGAAGACTATTAAAAATTTGTAACAATTCATGGATGACTTTTGCATTGTGCTCATCTCTATCATGAATAAAGCCAAATTCCACTCACCCCACCTTCCCCCCCCACCAATATCCCATATCTCCCCCCCCCCCCCCCCCCCCCCCCCCCCCCCTCTTTCATATTGGGATTCGTTGGCTTATTTTAAATCCATGGGAAAGTGATTAGGCACCTAAGGATTCTCTTTGAAGTAGATTTAATCCTTAAGCAAATAGTTAGTCGGTTAATTGATGCATTCAACAAAATGATCAATAACTTTCTCATTTTTATTATGAGGACTATCATTATAAAAAATATCTTATGGCTAATTACCCAATTTTATACTTCTTGATCTCCATTTCTTCCAAATTCATAAACCAATTACTTTTTTAACAAGTTTGAAGGTTCATGGGAGCAAGAAGTGTGCCCTTATGTCTTAGTAAATCACATATGCTCCAATCAAATATGGTATAAAAACATCACTTATTGTCCCTAAGCAGTTTTGCTCTAGTTATTAAAGAATAGTCGATGTCCTTACTTTGTTTGTCACACACAAATTGAGATGTCCATGATTTAAGTTTTTTATGGTCGTTAAGTCATTAGAGGTCCTTAGATCCTTAGAAATATCACCAAAAAGAAATTGGAGTTTGCTACTCTTTCTGTTTACAGGTTTGCGTTCGGTCATTCCATATTTCTTCAACACATTAGTGAGGTATCTCTGCTGGATGATGAAAATCTATTTGTTGGTCGAATTCAGAAAATATGAATTCTGAGACAGTAGTGTGCAGGACCCATATTTGTCATCTTGTATTCTTTTGCTAACAGGCATTTGGTATCCTTCAACAAATTTAAATTGTTACTAAACAGTAACGTGTCATCAACATAAAGAGTGGTGATTATGAAGGAATCCAATACAGACTTAAAATAAACATTTGAGTCTTCTGAGTTTGGAATGAAACCATTCTCGATTAGAAATGTATTTATTTTTTGGAAACCAAGCTTTTGTAGACTGTTTCAGACCATATGGAGCTTTGTGAATTCTTTAGCTCATATTCTTCTGGCTGGGACATGTAGATCTCATGTTCAATGGTGCCATTGAGGAATGCAAATTGGATGTCCATTTGGTGAACTTCGAGGTTGGCTGCAGCTGCATAGGAAAGAAGTAAATGAATTGAAAAATGCTTTACCACAAGACTAAAGGTTTCTAAATAATCCAGATCTGGCATCTGGGAGAAGCCTTTGGCTACCAATCTGGCCTTGTATCGATTTATTTTTCCTTCAACATCATACTTCACTTTGAACAACCACTTGCATGGGATCGAATTTTGATCCTTTGGCAGCTCAGTTACAGTCCATGTTTGATTCTCAATCAGATAATCGAATTTGGCATCCATGCCTGCCTTCCACTGGTCAGCATCAGGTGGTGACATTGCCTCATGAACTGTTTTTGGTTCCTGCACAAAATAACAGGCCGGATCATCCATGAATCGCAATGGAGGTTGTCTAGGTCGATTTGATCTTCTGGGTTTAAGTTCGACCCTTTGATGTTGTTGTTGAGGTTCTGAATCACTATTTGAGTCTGTATCAATTTTCTGTTGTTCAACCCTTGGATCAGATTTTGGATTTTTGATCCTTGGATTGGATTCTAGAGCTTTCCTCTTATGTCAAAAAATTGGTCTTCCATGAATATGACATCTCTGCTCGTGAAGGTCTTCTGATTTTCCAAGTTGTAGAGTTTGTATGCCTTGTGATCTGGGGAGTAGCCAATGGAAATTGATTTTTTGCTTTTGTCATCCAACTTCTTTCTCAGATCTTCAAGGATCTGAGCACAAGCAATGCATCCAAATACTCGAATATGTTTGAGTGATGGCTTCGATCCATTCCACACCTCATGAGGTGTCTTGCCATTCAGGGCCTTGGTGATGGATCGATTTTGCAAGTAGGCAGCTGTAGTGGCAACTTCTGCCCAAAATCTCTTTGGAAGAGAAGCATGGGCCATCATGCTTTTGGCACTCTCAATAAGTGTTCGATTCTTCCTCTCTGCTACTCCATTGGACTGAGGAGAGTAGCTAATGATGAATTGCTGATGTATTCCACAAGCCTTATAGAATTCCTTGAACTCGGTGGAGATGTATTCTCCCCCTCCATCAAAACGTATAGCTTTGATTGTTCTTGCACTGTAGGTAAGAAACTGAAGAAGCTCCTCTATGTATTGTGAAGAGAAAGTGTCGAAAACTGCAGGTTTATGTAGAGCCTCATTTTGAAGTTTCCCGGAAGGTGGTATGCGTTTAAAAAGAAGTGGGAACTATATATAGGAGTTTTCTTAACTTCATAAGAAAAGTCTATTAAGAATTTTGAGGCTTGGGCAAGTCAAAAAGCCTTGTTAATTGAAGCGACTATCTATTTGTAGTATTCTGTGCTTAAGACATGGCAAATAAAGATGAGGAAGAATCCATGAGAGAGAGAGAGAGAGAGAGAGAGAGAGAGAGAGGGAGAGAGAGAGAGAGAGAGAGAGAGAGAGAGAGAGAGAGAGAGAGAGAGAGAGAGAGAGAGAGAGAGAGAGAGAGAGAGAGAGAGAGAGAGAGAGAGAGAGAGAGAGAGAGAGAGAGAGAGAGAGAGAGAGAGAGAGAGAGAGAGAGAAAGAGAGAGAGAGAGAGAGAACCCACCAACCTTTCCGCAGTTAGTGAATTCCTTTGGGGGCAGTTAGCTCCCGGTAAGGGATAGCTAACTACACGCCAAAAGACAGTTGACATCATGTGGTAGAGAGTAGGACAATCCCAGAAATGAATCAGTGCGAAGTAACTTATTGATGATAAGACATAGTCTATCCCTCATAAAACCATTTTTTTGGAAAGCATCAACCAAAATTCCAACTCCATTGATGAAAGTATCTTGTTTGTTGCAGCAGTACATTGCCGCAATGACCTGTAAGACAATAACTCTATATGAATTTTAGATAGGTCTGTTCGAAGCCAGATGTATATATTGTAGAAAAGGAAAAGGTAGTTCTCTTCTTTTGTCATTGTTCATAAAAGTGGTAAGGCCCAGTCTGGCGAGTCTCTTAATGAATTGCACTTCAAAGAAGGATAGGTACCAATTACACCAGGTGGATGAGCATGAAAAACCCAAGGGTATACCACGTATTTGTTTCCAAGTTTTATTTCCTAGTCTGACGATACAATTATCGATCAGGAAATCATTCCATTGGTAGAGTAAATTTATATCAAGAGTATGCCAGTTGTCTGATCGTTTTTTGCCCCATGACCATTTAAATATATCTTGTGAATGATCCCATTTGTAATACAATAGGTCATGTTTGGAATGTTTGAAAGCATATTTAATGGCTTTTTTCATGATCGTTTTTAGTCCTTCTGGACCATCTAAGGGTATGTTCTCGTAGCATTTTGAAATATCTACAACCCATACATTGGTGATCAAGGATGGTAGGTTTAGATAGAAGTCCATAGATTACTCACATTGCCAGTGCAGTAGAGTATCTACTCTTAGAATACTCTTGTATGTATTAGCCTTAAGGCCTGCACCTTCCATGAGGAACGGTGACAGCATACCAAGAGCTCATGTGAGAAATTTGGCAAGTTTAGTAAAACAGCAATCATGAGCATTGGTGATCCATCTAAATGAATCCTTGTGAGCTTTAAAAGTGCAGAGGAGATAGGGTAGAGAATCATTTCCCAAAAGTACATCTGGTAAGGATGTAGTAGTAATGTAAGCAAGGGAATCCTCAACAGAGTGTTGGAGAATTTGTGGATCCCAAGGCAACCCTAACCCTAGTTAATAAGTGAGAGGGATTTGGCACCCTGTGTGTGTGTAAGTCCAGCCTGATGATCACATAGAGATTTGATTAATTAGAAAGTCAATAAAGGGACTTTAGGCCTTTTCGCGGGATTTTAATGTCGCAGGGCCTAAATGTCAAGTTAGTGAATAAAGTTGGGTTTCCCTAAAATTTGGATGGTTCTCACTCTTTTTAAAATTTGAATAATTAGGGAGGCAAAAATGGACCAATAGGATTCAGAGGCCAGGGTCCTCCTCTCTATTATAGAAAGGGACCAACTCGAGTTCCTACACATGTTCATTTTCTCATTTCAATAAAGCAGATTGGTTCTCTTCAGAAAAATATTGACGAATGTCCTTGCTCTCTATCACTTTTTCTCCATCTCTCATGCTTTCTTTGGATTTGTTAATTGTTGGATCTGATTGTTATTGGGATTGTATGTTATTATACTTTTTATGAGAGAGAAAGAAAGAGAGAGAAAGAGTAAGCTATCTTTGTTGTGGATGCGTAGTGTTAATGGATTGTAGTGTTAATGTTTAGGGTTAATGGATGTTAGAGTTAGATGTGGATCTTCCATTCATGCTGAAATTTGAACTATACTATCGCTCTCATGGGAACGAATCTATGCGTGACAACTAACTCCGTCTCTTTGATGCTAGATTGACTAGATCTTGGATTCAGGTTAGGCAAGGAAAGAAATCCACTACAATTTTGGCACCGTTGTAAGGGAGCTACTTCAATTTTTCAGTTTGCAGCATGTTTGTTGGATGGTTAGCTTGCATTAGGCATTTTGTCATGGCATGAATAGTGTTAGATCTGTATTTAGGGTTAGTTTGGAATTGATTTTGCTTGATTTGAGTGGGTTTGCTTGTATGGAATCTAATTTGATTGTAGAACAGGGAAAGCTATTCAGATCACCAATCTTAAGATCTATTTGGATCTGAGATATAAGAAAAAACAACCAAAATCAGTCAAATCTGCCAGATTTTGGTCAAAAAGAGACAAAAATCGTTATCAGAGCTGATAACTTTTTGTCCTCTTTTAGGAAACCTTTGCCGAGTTGCAGACACCTTCGGTTTTTATCACAGAACCTTCAATTTGAAGGGCAAATATTAATTCCCAACAGATTTCTAGAAACATCAGAAAAATCGTCAAAAATAACCAAAAAATCACTAAAACCCTAAAAATACAGAAAAAGAACCTTCGCCCGATTCACAGTGCATAGGTGTGATTCAGATCTATCTACTGCCAAGTCGATGAAGAATAAAACTAAAAATAGAAGGGTTTTCAGAAGATCAGTTGTCATTCTGTCATATTTTTGCCAAAAAAAGTCATTTTTTTTGCAAAAATACCAGTATTACTCTTGATCCTTTGCCAAAACCTTCGCCAAGTTTCCAAAAAATTCTATTTATAGTAAGAAACTATTTCTGAGTTCGACGAAGATTCTTCTTGTCCAGATCATAAAAAATCTTGATTTTTACCCTCGCCAAACTACATAAACTGTATTTTCTTATGTTAGAAACCTTCGTCCAATTTTCCATAGTTTTATCTGTGTCAGATCTTGCATCTGAGAGGTCGACGAAGGTTATTTTACTAGAAATTGTCAGAAAAATTGATCAGAATTTTTTTTTTTCAAAATAGCATTGTTGAACCTTCATCGAGCCAACCTTCACCTAGGGAACCTTCACCAGTACTATTTTTGGGTTCTGATTTTCCAAATCAAGTCTTTGTCAAAATTTGGGTCAAATATGATATATTCTGATTTGGATTCTGAAAAATTTATCATTTTAGAAGTATTGATTGATTGAATTTCAAAATCTTTTTCACGATATAGAATCAAATTCTTGAAAAGTGAAATAGATCTAGCAAATCTGATCTGAGATAGTTTTTTATTGAAAAATCTAGATCCAATCTCATTGTCTGCTTGATTTGAATTTGTAAAGATGGCTGCACCTGGAGCTGTTCCGGGAGGTGCTCCTCAGGAAGTAAACCAATTATTGTTAGAAGAGTACCTACCCAAATACAATGGATTAACAGATCCAGTTAGATTGCTTCAGATCTATGTTGAATCTTGTGAAGTCTATGGCAAAATTTTCCCTCAAGATAAACTTAAGTTGTTTCCTATGGCCTTAACATGCACAAGATGGGTATTATAATCAAGATGAAACTGAGCGTACAGATTGGGAGGCTGTTAAAAGAGCCCTTATCACGTGATTCAAACCGCGAAAGTTTATGGAAGACCATTTCCTACTTTTAGGTAAAATTAAAATGGGAAAGCAAAAAATGGTTAGAGATTACATTGAACGGGTGTAAACGAATTAGACATGAGCTTAAACGCCATAATGAGTATGCACTCTTGCAAAATGCTACGGATGATGCAATTTGGGAGGAGGATGAAGATTCAGATAATGAGCCGAATATCAGTTTGTTGCCTTATACAGCAAGGTAGACTACTACGACATCCACCACTATTGCATCCACAAATGTCAATGCTACTGCATATGCTCAATGAGTTCGAGAAACTCGAGAAGAACCAGCAGAAACAGATGGAAAAGTTGCAGTCGCAATTTGATGAGAAGATCAAAGCATTGGAAGATTTCCATGAAAAAGCGAACAAGGAACCTGAGAAGTTTGCAAAGACTTTTACTACCAAGGAAAATGTCTGCTGTTCTATTTTTATAGGAAATCACACAATGAATGAGTGTCCTCAATTGAAAAAACGAATGAAAATCAGTGTATGCCATTTGTGTAATTCGCCTGATCATGAGACTGCTTTTTGCAGCTTCAATCCTCAGATAATTCAGCAACGGTATGCCCAAATGGGATATCGAGAACGGAAATTTAGCAGCTAGACCTTGACAATCTGCTCTTAGATATCCTAAACGTTTAGCCTTACCTATCCTACCAAAGCACCCCACTCCTCCTGCCAATTTGATGGAACCAGAACCATATAGAAGTGCTGAGCAATGGAAATATGGTACTGATCAAGAAGATGGATCTTCAGAACAATATGCTATGTATGTTGTCGCGCAACAACAAGCCTCTAGAAATTGGACCAGAGCATCGCTTGGATGCTTTGCATGTGGAGAAAATCACAGAGTTGCAGAATGTCCAAATAAAGAAAAATTTGTACCATTATGTCGTGATTGTGGTTATGGGCATTGTTATAAAGACTGTCCAACAAGACCGAAGCCACCACCAGCTACAACTCCTGTAAATTTGATAACAATCAAGCAAAGAAATCAAGTGTACCCTTGATGGTTGTCACCAGAGCACAGAAGCAGAAAGAACCAGTAGTGGATCCAATACCTACTAATTCTATACCATTGAACAATATATCAACAACATCTGGAGTCTATCCCAATCTTCATGCAGAAAAAAAAAAAAGATATCAGGATATGAGGCAGTGGATTAAACATCTACAAGAAGAAGAGGAGCTTGAAGCTGCTAAAGCAACAGCCGAAGTTCATTCTTCACCATTGGAGCCACCAAGAAACTCACTTACTGATATGAATGATCAGTTACATCATCATGAAGAACCCTTCAAGATGACTGAACCGGAAGCACCACAAACAGAACTGCTCATGAATATTTTGTCTAGCAAGATTAATATTTCATTGGGAGAGTACCTGAAGTTGATGCCAAAAGCAAAAGAAGTCTTAGCGCAAAAGTTAGCCCAAGTAGAACCAGAAGCCCATCAGGAGCCACTTTTTTGTGTGTGAAAAATTGCCTACATTGGCAAATCTAGCCATGTAGAATATTGTACATTTTGTCAATATTGTTTGTTGGTTACTTGAATGGCCAAAGTGCCACTTGTACATACACACCTAAAGTAGGTTACCACGAGTCAAGAGGAGTGGTTGTGTCTATTTGGTAGTGATTCCTACTTTGTAGGATCTAGACCATGATTTATGATGAGATTTGTACCTACCATGCACCTACCAAGCATGACTCTTGGATCTAGGCTAGGGTTTTCACATTAGGGCAAGAAAGTGGAGTCTACTTCCTTATTACATGCTGGATTTTCACCTAACTTTGCAAAGGAAGTGTGTTTTACTATGTATTTCCATTCTCCATAGTGAGAAGATAGAAACTTTTTGGAGCCTCAAGGAGAAACTCGAGTTTCCTCTCATTGTATGGTGATTACTCTATTTTTCCAATGAAACCCAGCTTTGGCACTTTGTAAACACTGTCTACAGGCTGTACTACAGCCTTATTTCCACACGTGTGGAGTTGGATTAGACTATTTGATCAATGCTTTGATTGTCTCTACTTGTTTCCTATCAAGCTGCTAAACTAGATCTTGTTTTCTGATGACTAGTTTCTGATAGATTGTTTAACAAGCATGCAATCACCTTGTGGATCATTCAAAGATCCATTTATGGTCCTTAGTACTGTACTTTTCACATGGTATCAAAGCCAAGTACAAGGCCATTGATCTGTGTTTGAATCTAATCCAGTTTTAGTAGGTTTTGGTGCAAAAAGCTAGTATTGGAAGGGCGAGCTGGTATCCAGGTTTTGGTGAGGGGATTTGATCCCAAATTTTTTCAGGATCAAAATCCGTACTGTTCACACGTGTGGGAATCTCTGAACCAGCATTTAATAACCCATATTCATTGGATCATAGAAAATTCATATGCTGTCAGTTTGATGTAATTTTTGGTGCAAATCCTAGGATAAGCTACCAAGATCACTTGCCATTGATTAGTTTTGAATTTGTTTCATGAAAACTAATTAATCTAGGCTGATTTTAGACCTTTTTAAAGTGGAAACCAGGTCTTGAAAGTACATCAAAGTGAATGAGAGAGATAGAGTCAGTTTTTGTCCAAGAATAGCCAAATTGGCAAGATTTGCTTGAGTGTAGTTTTCATCTCATCTTATCTTCATTCCAGCTTGTGAGGGAGTGATAGAACTGTGATTACAAATCCATCTGTTGGATTAGAAGTCAACATTTGAGTGAAACACTGCAAGTTAGAAACCTTTGTGAGTTTCAGGTCCAAACAAATCTATATCTTGTGTGTAGAATCTTGCTAGTAAGATGGGATCAGTGGGAGCCTACCTTCTAGAAGCTAGTGAGAGGTTAAATTCTACCAATTATGCTATTTGGAAAGTGAGGATGGAGTCACTAATGGTGCTCCAGGATCTTTATGAGTTTTTAATAGATGATGAAGATGAACCTCTAGGTGCACAGGAATTAGTGAGATACAAGAAGAGGTCTAGGCTTGCACTTCACTGTATTAAGATGAATGTAAGCAATGATCTTTTAAGGGAAGTATCATCATGTAAGAGTGCTAAAGAGGCTTGGGAATCTTTAAAATCTATCTATGAGTCTAGTAACACTTCAAGGGTTCTCGTGCTTAGGAATCAGATTCTACAAAGCATGAAGAGGAGTGATGAGAATGCACAAGATTATGTGCTAAGAATCAAGTCTCTTAATAGGGAGTTAGCTTTCATTGGAGAGAAGATTCAAGATAGTGAGCTTGTTCAGATTGTCCTAAATGGTCTAGGGAGTGGCTTTACAAATTTGGTCCAAAGCTTTGCAATCCAAGACACTTTGCCTACTATAGAAAAGCTACACAGTGTATTAGTAGCTGAAGAGTGTAGGATGTTGCATACCAATGCAAGAATGAATGCTATTTCTCTGCAGGATGGTGATGAAAAAGCTAATTTCTCATTCAAAAGCAAGAAGAAGACCAATGGCAAGAAGAAGCACTTCAAGGAGACCAAGGAGGAAGATGAGGCTTCAAGCTCAAAGGGCAAGATCAAAGACAAGTCCAAGTACAAATGTTTTTTCTGTGGAAAGAAAGGACATTTTGCATCAGAATGTCTCAAGAAGAAGAAGGCACAAGAGAGCAAACAAAGCAACATTGCACATCAGGAGGAAGAGGAGGATGAAGAGTCATCCTTGATGGTTTCCAACAAACCACCATCATCCAAGAGCAACACCAATGATTCTTGGTGGATTGATAGTGGGGCTAGTTCCCACATGACATATCAAAAGGACATATTCTCCACCTTACTTTCTTACAATGACTTACATAGATCAATCTATACTGCAAGTAGTCAAGAATGTAAGATAAGTGGAATAGAAACAATTCCCTTGTATGTGGGATCATCCAAAAGGATGAATCTAGATAATGTTCTTTATGTTCCTAAGTTAACCAAGAATTTGCTTAGTGTTGGCCAGTTAATGGATAATGGCCTAGATGTACAATTTAAGCATGGAGTTTGTTCCATCCTTAGAAATGATGAATGTATAGCCAAAGGCTTTAAGCAAGGTAGATTGTTTAAGCTTGATGCTAATATTGCAGTGGAGAGTGTTAACTTGGCAAAGGTGGAGCTATCAAAGGTTGGGCCACCCCAACTACAAAGCCATGGAATCTATGGCTACAAAGGAGCTTGCAGTTGGACTCCCCAAGCATTTGTCAAAGTGTGGGAAGAGATGTGAAGCATGCAGCCTCTCAAAGGCTCACAAGCTACCCTTCTCAAGATCTACATCAAGATCAAACTCTCCTCTTGAACTCATCCATTCGGATGTTCATAGTTTTTCACATGAGTCTAATGGTGGTGCCAAGTACTATGTGATAAATTTTACAGTTTTTAGGACAATAATGATTGTACTTTACAATCATAGAGAGTTATTGGTTGCTTAATCAATGAATCTATCAAGTTCTACACATTAGATCTTGATCTAGATTCACTACACTTGGATTTAAGCAAGAGCAATGGATCAACACATCATTTTTTAGTGAGAGCGGCTTCACACGTGTGGAGTACTGTCCACTGTACGGCCTGCACCTGAAACAACAAGTACAATGATACTAGATAGCAATCATGCATAAAAATCACAAGACAAATGACTAGAAATCTCACAAAAGTGTAGAGTGCAAAAGTCTCATCAATTTTCTTAGCAAAATGATGATCCTTTTATGGATCAAGTACATCCATGAGTCTGGTACAGTCCAGCAGGCCTTCACACGTGTGAAGAGTGCCACATCACTCATATCTATCCATTTGATCCATCCTTGATCCTTATCCAATAGTTGACCTTCTAGAATATGACTAAAATCCAAAAAGCTAGTCTCCTAGAATATAGGAATATTCCCTACAAAATAGGATCTAAGGAAAATGGTCAACTCTTATCTTCTAGTACTCTATACACACATGTGAACATCCACTTGCCATGTGGGAGCATTTACTCATGCACATGCAAGGAAAAGCTAATTTGTAGGTGACTAGTCAACTTGACTAAAAACTAGTCATTTCATGTTCACACTAACTAGAATGATACAAAATCAATTTGGATATATACAAACATGAAAAGTACATCCTTTCACACATGGGAACATGCTCCACACGTGTGAAATCATATCATCAACATATTCTAATGTTTGATCAATATTTACATGAACCAATGTCAAGTGAGAAGTGACAATTTTCAACACTCCTCCTCACTTCTAACTTGGCAAATCTAGTGTACATCTATCTACAATTCCAAGAGCATATCTTAACTTAAAAAATGGATCTTTGGACAATGGTTTGGTTAAGATATCAGCTATGCATTCGGATGATGGTACATGATGTAGTTGCACTTCCTTGGATTGTACCTTCTCCCTCACAAAGTGGTGAGCTATCTCAATATGCTTTGTTCTAGCATGGAAGATAGGATTTGAAGCAATTTGTTGAGAAGCTTGATTGTCACAAAATATGTAAGGGATCTCCTCGGCCTCTAGCACATGTAGTTCCATCAAGAGTCTTCTTAGCCATAAGAGCTCTTTGGTTGTTGAAGTCAATGCCTTGTACTCGGCTTCACAAGAAGATAGTGAGATTGTATCTTGCTTTTTGGAAAGCCAAGATATCACTCCTCCACAAAGAAATGTTGCAAATGCACTAATGGACTTCCTATCCATCTTGTCACCTGCAAAATCTGAATCCGAGTAGGCTCTCAAGTGCAAGTTAGATCCTTCATAAAGTATACCAAAAAATCTAGTACTAGAAACATATCTAAGTACTCTCTTGGCACTTTTCCAATGATGAATTAAAGGAGCTTGCATACTTTGACTCAACTTGCTTACACAAAAACTTAAGTCAGGTCTAGTGATGGTTAAATAGATTAGAGAGCCTATAAGCTTCCTAAAGAGAGTGATGTCCTCAAAGGATGCTTCATCACCTTCATTAGTTGCTTTCACAACATGCTCCATAGGGGTGTCAATCCCCTTACAATCTTTCATACCAAATCTTTCAAGAATGGAAGTAGCATACTTAGATTGACTTATGAAAGTACAATTGCTACTTCTAGACACTTCTATCCCAAGTATAAACTTTAGGAAGCCTAGATCTACCATCTTGAACTCACTAGATAAGTCAACTTTTACTTTGCCTATGCCATCATCATCATTTCCTGTCATAATGATGTCATCAACATAAAGAACCAAAATGATGATCTTTCCTTCATTACATTTGAAATATAAAGAAGGTTCATAAGCACTTAGTACAAAGCCAAGGGAATAGAGAAAATCATGCAACCTAGAGTACCAAGCTCTAGGTGCTTGCTTCAAGCCATATAGGCTCTTCCTTAAGTAGCACACCTTTTGCTCCTCACCAATCTTGATGAAGCCCTCGGGTTGCATCATGTAGATTTCCTCTTCTAAGAAGCCATTCAAGAAGGCATTTGTCACATCCATTTGGTAGAGATCCCATTTGAACAAAGTAGCAATGCAAATGATTAATCTAATAGTTACAAGCTTAGCTACAGGTGCAAATGTTTCTTCATAATCCAATCCTTTTATTTGAAGAAATCCCTTAGCAACAAGCCTAGCTTTGTATTTACTAATAGATCCATCTTGATTGTACTTAATTCTATAAATCCACTTACATGCAAGTGGTTTCTTTCCTCTTGGAAGATTTACAAGATTCCAAGTATGATTTTCTTCTAATGCATCATACTCTACTTGCATTGCATCTCTCCAAACTTTAGATTTACATGCTTCTTCAAAAGATGATGGTTCTTCAATCAATGTAGCTAAAAAAGAGTAAGAGGTAGAAGATGTAGAGCCTTCCTTTTGCTTTCCCTTGTCCACATAGGTAAGCCTTGAGGGCTCGGCCTTGCTCCTTGATGATCTTCTTGGCCCCTTTTGACTTGGATCCAAATCTCCATCCTCGGGTTTGTCATGATCCTCCTCGGGTTTGTCAAGATCCTCCTCGGATTTGTCAAGATCTTCAATGCACAATGGGTTAGATCCATTTGACAAGCTCTTAGCAAATTGTGACTCATCAAAAAGTACATCCTTGCTTACCTTTACTTTCTTGGATGTAGGATCATATATCCTATATCCCTTGCTATTTTCTCCATAGCCAACAAAGATTCCTTTGAAGGAGGTAGCATCTTCTTTCCTTCTAGTCTCCAAAGGAATGTGTACATAACAAGTACATCCAAAGATCTTAAAATATTTTACATTGGGTTTCTTATCAAACAAGGCTTGATAAGGTGAGATCCCATCTATAGCACTACTAGGAAGTCTATTACACAAATAATTAGCACATGTTATGGCTTCTCCCCAAAATGAGATGGGAAGTGATGCATCAAGCCTCAAGGACTTTGCACACTCACATAGACTCCTATTTTTCCTCTCGGCCACCCCATTTTGTTGAGGGGTGTAGGAACAAGTGTATTGTAACTTAATACCATTGATCTCACAAAAGTCTTTCATTTTATTGGAGGTGTACTCTCCTCCATTATCACATCTTAGTGCTTTGATAGAAGTACTAAGTTGTTTCTCTACTAGAGACTTGAACTTAATGAAAGCTTCATAAACAAGATTTTTCTTTGATAGTAACTCAATCCATGTGAATCTAGTACAATCATCTATAAAAGTTACATACATCAAGGCACGTCCATTACTTGCATGTGAAAAACTATGTACATCAGAATGTATGAGATCCAAGGGAGAGAGAGATCTTGATGAAGATTTCTTGTAAGAAGATTTGTGTGACTTTGCAAGGCCACATGCCTCACACATTTTTCCACACTTCTTGAAAGCTCTTGGTAGGCCGAGAGCTAGTTCCTTGCTTGCCATTGACTCCATAGATTGAAGATTAGGATGGCCTAATCTCTTATGCCAAAGCTCCACTTGAGTTAGCTCCTCCCTAGCCAAGTTCACACTTTCACTTGCAACATTAGCATCCAACTTGAAAAGTCTACCTTGCTTAATGCCACTAGCTATGCACTTATCATTTTTCAAGATGGAACAAACTCCATTCTTGAAATGTACATCTAGTCCATTGTCCATTAATTGTCCTACACTAAGCAAGTTTCTTGAAATTGGTAGGAACATACAAAACATTATCTAGATCTATCCTTTTAGATGTGCCTAAACAAAGAGGTATAGATCCTATGCCATCTATCTTGCATGCTTGATCACTAGCAGTGTATATTGACTTCTTAGAGTCATTACAAGATAGAAGAGTAGAAAAATAATGCTTGTTAAAGGACATGTGGGAACTAGCCCCACTATCTATCCACCATGTGTCTTGACTTGAAGTTGGTGTAGATGCAACCATTAAGGATGTGTTGAATCCATCCTCATATTCTTCCTCTTGAGCAATGTTCCCTTGATCTCCTTTGGCTTGTTGATTCTTCTTCAAGTAGCATTCTGAGGCAAAGTGTCCTTTCTTTCCACAAAAGAAACACTTTAGTTTTGCCTTGTTCTTCACTTTGCCTTTGGAGGTAGATCCTCCATTCTTCATCTCGGCCTCCTTGCCTTGATTTTTCTTGAATGGATTTTGCTTTTTCTTGCCTTTAGATGTAAAGTTAGCTTTCTCCTCTCCTCCATTAAGTGACATGCTATCCATTCTTGTCTTGAGGTGTAGAAGCCTACTCTCCTCGGCCACAAGAACATTGTGCAACTTTTCAATGGATGGAAGAGAGTCTTGAATGGCAAATGATTGGACTAAGTTGGTAAACTCATCACTTAGACCATTCAAAATGATTTGTACTAGTTCTTGATCTTGGATCTTCTCTCCTATTGCACTTAACTCCTTGTTAAGAGATTTGATCCTAAGAACATACTCTTGTCCACTCTCTCCACTTCCTTTCATGCTTTGGAAAACTTGATTTCTTAGCATGAGGATTCTTGAAGTATTGTTGGATTCATAAATGCTCTTTAATGAATCCCAAGCCTCTTTGGATGAGGTACAAGAAGACACCTCTTTCAAGAGGTCATTGCATACATTTAACTTTATGCAATGTAGAGCTAATCTTGCTCTCTTCTTGTATTTGGCTTGTTCTTGGGGAGTTTGAGGCTCTTCCTCTACTCCTTGAACTATGTCATATAGATCATGGATCACTAGGAGTGATTCCATTCTCACTTTCCAAATGGAATAATTTGTGGAAGTGAGTCTCTCACTTGGTTCCATCAAATATCCACCCATGGATGACATTTTAGAATGAATGCTCTTTTAAAAATCACAAAGATTTTTGAATTTTAAAAGATCTATGAAGTGGCCTAAAGCTTACTAGAATGCCTATAGGCTTGTCTCTATCAAACTAACACACAAGCTTGAATGATACTCAAAGATCTTACCAAAAATTTCTAGCTTTCACTCTCACAAAAAAAATTGCTTTACACTTTTCTTAGAGATTTCACTTCAACTAAGGATCTGAACAAATCAGCCTCTTAGATCTGATCTTAGACTCTAAAAAGAAATGCTTCAATGATCCAAAACACTATTTGGTCATAGGCATTAGTTAGAATGAATCTAGATCAATACTATGCTTCAAAAAGCACCAAAAATGAACTAGTATTGTGATTTTGGGACCAAAAAACACAAAGTAACTTGAATTGAAAGTTGCTGTACGGTTTCACACGTGTGAAAAGTACATACACAGCCTCCAAGTCGTTTTGATCCAAATGATTACAAGCTATCACTCTAGAAGAACTCGCCCTCACTAGTATTGGCCAAAAAACAAATTTTGCCAATGATCTTTACAAGATTTATGATTCAATGATCACTCTCTTACTTAGCTCTGATACCATGATAAATTTTACAGTTTTTAGGACAATAATGATTGTACTTTACAATCATAGAGAGTTATTGGTTGCTTAATCAATGAATCTATCAAGTTCTACACATTAGATCTTGATCTAGATTCACTACACTTGGATTTAAGCAAGAGCAATGGATCAACACATCATTTTTTAGTGAGAGCGGCTTCACACGTGTGGAGTACTGTTCACTGTACGGCCTGCACCTGAAACAACAAGTACAATGATACTAGATAGCAATCATGCATAAAAATCACAAGACAAATGACTAGAAATCTCACAAAAGTGTAGAGTGCAAAAGTCTCATCAATTTTCTTAGCAAAATGATGATCCTTTTATGGATCAAGTACATCCATGAGTCTGGTACAGTCCAGCAGGCCTTCACACGTGTGAAGAGTGCCACATCACTCATATCTATCCATTTGATCCATCCTTGATCCTTATCCAATAGTTGACCTTCTAGAATATGACTAAAATCCAAAAAGCTAGTCTCCTAGAATATAGGAATATTCCCTACAAAATAGGATCTAAGGAAAATGGTCAACTCTTATCTTCTAGTACTCTATACACACATGTGAACATCCACTTGCCATGTGGGAGCATTTACTCATGCACATGCAAGGAAAAGCTAATTTGTAGGTGACTAGTCAACTTGACTAAAAACTAGTCATTTCATGTTCACACTAACTAGAATGATACAAAATCAATTTGGATATATACAAACATGAAAAGTACATCCTTTCACACATGGGAACATGCTCCACACGTGTGAAATCATATCATCAACATATTCTAATGTTTGATCAATATTTACATGAACCAATGTCAAGTGAGAAGTGACAATTTTCAACACTATGTAATCTTCATTGATGACTATTCTAGATTTTGTTGGATGTACCTCTTGTCTAGCAAATCAATGGTGTTTGATTCTTTTGTAAAGTTCAAGACTTTGGTAGAAAATCAACTTAGTACCAAGATTAAGGTATTAAGGAGTGATAATGGAGGTGAATATGTCTCCAATAAGTTGATTGACTTTTGTATTTCTAATGGCATAAAGAGGGAGTTGTCATGTCCGTACACCCCTCAACAAAATGGAGTGAGTGAGAGAAGAAATAGATCTCTTTGTGAGTGTGCTAAGGCCTTAAGGCTAGATGCTTCTCTATCCAAACCATTTTGGGGTGAAGCAATAACTTGTGCTAACTATTTGTGCAATAGATTGCCAAACCAAGCCATTGGAGGAATCACACCATTTGAAGCTCTATTTGGAGAGAAGCCCAATCTCAAAGATCTCAAAGTTCTTGGATCCACTTGCTATGTACACCAATCCTTGGATAAGAGAAGGAAGGATGATGCAACATCCATCAAAGGCATCTTTGTGGGATATGGTGAGAATAGCAAAGGTTATAGAGTCTTCAATCCCATCACTAGCAAGGTGATAGTGAGTAGGGATGTTATTTTTTATGAAGGACATGCTTGTGATTTGGATGATAATGCTACTAATCATCTTGATGCCAAGGATCATGCTAGGATGGAGGAGGAGCTTCCAAGTGAAGAAGAACTTGAGGATCCACCTCAAGATGCAAGAACTCCAAGAACTCCAAGAACTCCAAGAAGATCTACAAGGGCAAGATCCGAGCCATTGAGGCTCACCTATGATAGTCAAGGTGATCAAAGGGAAGGCTCATCATCTTTCACATCTTACACCTTTCTTACTTCAATGTTAGATGAGCCAACATGCTATGAAGATGCTTGTAAGTCTAAAAGTTGGATGGATGCTATGCAAGTAGAGTATGATGCTCTTATTGAGAATCATATTTGGGATCTTGTGGATCTTCCTCAAGGGAAGAAACCTCTTGATTGCAAGTGGGTGTTTAGATTGCAGTATAATCAAGATGCATCAATAAGCAAGCATAAAGCTAGGCTTGTTGCCAAAGGTTTTTTACAAACCAAAGGCATTGACTATGATGAGACCAACTTGACTTCACAAATGCATTCCTCAATGGTTATTTGGAGGAAGCGATCTACATGAGGCAACCCGAGGGCTTCATCAAGACAAAGCATGAAGGAAAGGTGTGTTTTTTGAAGAAGAGCCTTTATGGGCTCAAGCAAGCATCTAGAGCATGGTACTCTAGGCTAAACTCTTTTCTCATTTTCATCAATTTTGTAATGAGTGCCTATGATCCATCATTGTATATAAGTTTTCATGATGGCATGATCATTATTCTTGTTTTGTATGTAGATGACATTATCTTGAGTGGTAATGATCTAGATGGAATTAGAGATGTAAAAATTGCTTTAGCAAAAGAGTTTAAGATGGTAGATCTCGGCCTATTGAGCTTCATTCTTGGAATAGAGGTTATTAGAGGATGTGATTTTAGCTTCATTTGTCAATCTAAATATGCTACATCCATCCTAGATAGATTTGGAATGAAGAATTGTAAAGGCATTGAGACACCAATGGAGCAACATGTAAAAGCATCTATTGGTTGTGATGAAGCATCCTTTGAGGACATCACATTATATAGAAGGCTTATTGGCTCCTTGATCTATTTAACTATAACTAGACCTAATCTTAGTTATAGTGTTGGAAAGTTAAGCCAATTCATGCAAAGTCCTCTAGTTTCACATTGGAAGATGGCCAAAAGAGTTCTTAGATACATTTCATTCACTAAGAATTTTGGTATTTTGTATAGAGGAACTAATCTTGGCTTAAGAGCCTATAGTGACTCGGATTTTGCAGGTGACAAAGTGGATAGAAGATCAACAAGTGCCTTTGCCACCTTTCTATGTGATGGAGTAGTATTATGGCTTTCCAAAAAGCAAGATACCATCTCCCTATCTTCCACAGAATCCGAATACAAGGCCTTGACATCAACATGCAAGGAGGTCTTGTGGCTCAAAAGGCTATTGGTGGAGCTTCATGTCATGGAGGAGGAGATCCTGTCATCTATTGCGACAACCAATCAGCCCAATCACTTGCAACTAATCCTACATTCCATGCAAGGAGCAAACACATCGAAATTGCTCATCATTTCATGAGGGAAAAAGTGCAAGCTAAAGAGATCAAGCTCCAACACGTGCCATCATCAAGTTGCTTGGCTGATTTGTTTACTAAACCTTTACCTAAAGATTCATTTGTCAAGCTTAGATCTTCAATTGGAGTTATTGATAAAAGCATTGTGATCTCCAAGGCTAGATTTGAGGAGGAGTGTGAAAAATTGCCTACATTGGCAAATCTAGCCATGTAGAATATTGTACATTTTGTCAATATTGTTTGTTGGTTATTTGAATGGCCAAAGTGCCACTTGTACATACACACCTAAAGTAGGCTACCACGAGTCAAGAGGAGTGGTTGTGTCTATTTGGTAGTGATTCCTACTTTGTAGGATCTAGACCATGATTTATGATGAGATTTGTACCTACCATGCACCTACCAAGCATGACTCTTGGATCTAGGCTAGGGTTTTCACATTAGGGCAAGAAAGTGGAGTCTACTTCCTTATTACATGCTGGATTTTCACCTAACTTTGCAAAGGAAGTGTGTTTTACTATGTATTTCCATTCTCCATAGTGAGAAGATAGAAACTTTTTGGAGCCTCAAGGAGAAACTCGAGTTTCCTCTCATTGTATGGTGATTACTCTATTTTTCCAATGAAACCCAGCTTTGGAACTTTGTAAACACTGTCTACAGGCCGTACTACAGCCTTATTTCCACACGTGTGGAGTTGGATTAGACTATTTGATCAATGCTTTGATTGTCTCTACTTGTTTCCTATCAAGCTGCTAAACTAGATCTTGTTTTCTGATGACTAGTTTCTGATAGATTGTTTAACAAGCATACAATCACCTTGTGGATCATTCAAAGATCCATTTATGGTCCTTAGTACTGTACTTTTCACAGTGCTGGATTTGAAGAATCTAATGAAGTACTCCATGTCGGAGCCGCTTGGGAAATCGAACAAAAGAATATCACTCTGTCGATACAACATACACAATTTCCTAAGGTGTTCAAAAAGAGGATGATGATTCATCAACAACGGATCATACTTGTGACCGTCCAGAGAAAAATTTGGGAGTTCATTATGATTCTCAAACAGAAACTGTCAATTGGAAGGAAGCTCTTGCAATGATTGATTGTACAACAGGATATATGTGTCAACAAGATAATCAATCATATTTGAGCGAGATTTTCTTATTGGATCAAACTTAGGATACACCGATCACATTTCCATTGAATGTGCTGAATGTAGTCTGGATATCAACGGAACCTATACCAGATTCGATTGAAGAGGATCTCATACTTGTGAGCCATGCCTTGACTTATGATGACAATGCAGAACTTACAGATGAGCAGATTCTCAATCATATGGATCCAACCAGATTTGGAGTGCGTAATGTTCCTGATGAACCAACAATCAAACCGCCCAAAGCATAGTATATTGAAGGAAGATAGGATCACAGGATCGATGACGAAGAAACAAGCCAAACAACATTATAATACGGTCCTGAAATGGGAAAATCCTCCTTAAAAGATTGATACAGAGAATGTGCCACCCTTACTGGATAAAGACAAAGAAAAAGTCGAGGATGATTCTACAAGTCAGAATTCTAGCAAGACATCATCATCTCGGAAGTCATCACCTCCACGATCAATTCTTGCTAAGAAGACTAAGCGAAGATCCAAGACCAGTCCTTTCGAAAAAAGAACAAGCAGATGTAGTCCAGCATGATATGCCCGAGCATTTTAAACGATATACATTGGATGATGTCGTTGTCATGTTATGCCAGACTCAAAAGATATTTACGATGGCCCAGCTAGGACACAGCCAATGAATCTTGTCGAATCAGGAGAACCACAAAAGATTGTACAAGTTGGATCACAACTTAATCCTGAACAGTATCAAGCACTCTGCATGCTACTTATTAAGTATCAAGATTGCTTTGCATAGACTTATCAAGATCTGAAGGGATTCCGACGTCAGTTATTGAGCATACCATACCTTTAGTACCTGCTAATGCAGTTCCAAAGGTTATAAAGTTCTATCGCTGTAATTCTCATGTTGCGGATCTGATAAAGAAAGAACTTCAGAGATTGCTTGACGCTGATTTCATTTATGAGATCGAGCATACTGAATGGATCTCACCGATTGTCATTGTTCCTAAGAAGAATGGGAAATTAAGAATTTGTTTGAATCTCAAGACGTTGAACAAAGTGACGTGGAAGGATCACTGTCCGTTACCTTTTACTGAAAGCATTTTGGATCGCCTTGCTGGAGTGGAAGCTTATAGTTTCCTGGATGGATTTAGTGGCTACAACCAGGTTAAGATTGCACCTGCAGATCGCCACAAAACTGCTTTTGCAACAGAATGGGACACCTATGCTTACAAAGTAATGTTGTTTGGACTCTGTAATGCACCAAGTTCGTTCCAAAGAGTAATGCAATTTGCTTTTAAATATTATCTACAAATTTTTTCTGAAATTTAATTGGATGACCTGAGAGTCTATAGTATAGATGCAGACCACCTGGATCAATTGGAGAAAGTATTTGAGAGATGCCGCAAATATCAAATTTCTCTAAATCCAAAAAAATGCCAGATATGGGTTTCCCACATAGTTGTGTTTGGACATGTGATATCGAGACATGGTATTGCCACAGATTATTCTAAGATCCATTATTGTGGAATTGCCACCGCAAAAAATGATTCGTGGAGTTTATGTGTTTATGGGTCATGCGAACTACTATCGAATTTTTATTATCTTCTTTGCGGATTTAGCACGACCTATATACAAACTGACTATTGTTTCTATTTGGATAGTAGAGGCGTTAGAAGCCTTTGAAAAGTTAAAAAAAGCATTAACTTCAGCACCAATACTGCATTTTCCAGATTGGACGATTGAATTTCATGTTCATTAGAGGAGTTCTCAATATCAAAAAGACCCTTTGTAAAAATACTTTTATTTTTTTTCTTTAGTTTCGACCGTCACCAGGCCCAATCAAAATGCACAGATTTGAAATCTACGTAACGTAGTTCAAATTAACTAAAACATAAAAATGCAATATAGAAAACTTTAAAATTTGTGTCCGGGCAGCATGGACGTATCCCATTGGTTTCTTCTTCCTGCCCGACACGTGCTAATCTGCCCGACGTCAATATCTCAAGTTAATTTACTTTACTATGCTGGTTAGTATAATGAAACTTTCTAACTATACTAGTTATAGTTATAGAAATATAATATGTATAGTTACATAAAATATGGTATACGCAGTAACTATGACTATGTTGGCATTCACATTAGATTAAATGTGATACGAAAAATTAAAATTAAGTAATATATCAGAGAGATTTTTGGAGCCCAAGCTTTGAAAATAGCAATGGCGAGGATACCCAGATCTACAATCGATTCTGTGATTCTTTACAATGAAAAAGATGAAGCTGATAACTGGAAGCCAACAAAATGTACGAAGAACTCATGGGTATTGCTGCATCCATCATCGAAGGGCAATTTTTGACAAAAGAAAAGAGCAAAAATGACTTACAAATCTTATTGAAAAGCAAAGATTTTGGAGTTTAAGACTACCCCGGGAGGTCAATCGATATCAGAAGTCTTAGTGCAACATGTATATATGCATCAGAAATCAAAGTACATGATATCAATCCTCATGATCATCAAAAATGTAATTGTAAGTATATCAAAACATATGCACTCTACAGCAATCATAGGTGATTTCCTTTATTGATGCTCTTCAGATTATGATTTAAATGCTTCAACATTGTTTTTTTCTTTCAGATTTATATCCATCATGCATAAGTGAATGGGAGCCCGCACAATCACTTGCAAGAATATTAGACGTGATTCACTCTGATGTTGAAAATCCACAATACAGAGGAAGAAGTCCAAAGGAACTTGCAGATTGTGGTATCTATTTTTATGAATCTTTATATACGCCACAAACAGATGGAGGTTTTGGCAAGCTCGAAGCAATTCCATTGCCAAGTTTTCAAAGTGATGAGTGGCCTACTCCTGACAGCATTGTTTCTGAATCCTTGAGATGCAAGCTACTCATTGATATTAAAAATGTTATGAAGATAAGCACAGGCTCGAACCTAAGTTGGTTTATCTCATTGCATACATTTGTTGATTTTTTCTCGAGTGCTAGTGTTTGTAGGACACCAACTTTATCTGTTTGCAAGGATTTATCAGATGAGACTTTGTCAGATCTCATGGATCAAGGCTGGGATAGTAAAACAAATAATGACATAGAATGCAGGATTAAAAAGTCCTCAATGATCTTTCGTTATCATATCGAAAAGCAAATGCTCAGTGTCACATTTAGCTACCAGAGATACAAGAAAATTGAAGGTACATGGCTACCACTAGATCAAGACTTTGAACTAAATGGTCACACAAACCGAATGGAGATAAGCATTATCTACAATGAGGAATATTTGACTATGCTTGAGGTGGAAGAGCACTGGAAGCTTGATTCTATCATAACATAGCTCATGCTATTACAAACCAATCTACCAACATATTTCAGATTTATCATCAACGGAAGACTCGTAAGTACTTTATGTTTATTGCCATATCAAAATAGAACAAAATAATAGAAAATGTCATCATTTAGAATTGCACATTCACTAATATTTGCCATGTCACAGATGCGAAAAAGACAGGAGCTGATAACGCGCTGCAAAGATTTACCTACAACAATCACCATTGTGGGAGAACAATAGTTTCAAATAAACTTTAGTAAAAATCTATGTATACACCCTTTCATTCAATAAATGAAAGCCCAAGTTGGGCATCTATACATGTATTTTGTGCTCCCAAATTCATAAACTGGAACAACATTTGATATATCAATGTATATTTTTCTATGAAGTCTATACATGTATTTTTGTTCTATGCTATTTATATTTTTTCTGATCTTAATTTAGTACAACTACATCATCCTTTGCACCATCATCAATAATGGGAGGCTGAAGCCTTGCCCTAGCCAGTATACTCAGGATAATTTCTTGTCTAAATCTGTACACCTGGCTTGATGTGTACTCAGGAAGTGTAAACTGCAAAATAGAACATTCATGTATTAGTAATGGCCAATAACATCACCAGAATAGAAAACTAATCATGATTCCAAAATAAGAATAAACAGAATTTATTACCTTAGAAATATCAACATCTTGTTGAAGGGGGTCAAAAAACAACTTGGCATTGTACAATGTATACCACCCACAGCTGAATGAATCATTTTGCTGGGGTGACTGCAAAATAATTCAGCACACAAGAAATCAATTATGAAATAGAATGAATTTGATTGAAAATATTTCATTAGAATAATGATTTCAAAATGCTATTAAGAAAGATAGAGTTTACCTCCAAGTTGACGATCTGCCAGTCCACGGAATGGGAAACGTCTGTAGGAATATATTTACTTAGATATGGAATGTATATATCTACATCCTTATGCTTATTTCTCGTCGAATTCATCTTGACACAAGAACATTTAATAATATTATTTACAGATCTCTGAATAGAGATCAGGTTTAAACTCTGGTGGTCACTGTAAAATAAGCTTGAAAGTACTTTAGCAGCAATTCTGAGAACTATTTAAATTGAAAATGTCAATGTTAATGCATAAAACAGGAAGAAACACTTAATATATCTTACTTGGTATGATAAGGAATGATCAGATACTTTGTTGCTGGTGTGAATCCACTTGTCAGACATTGTGACAATGTGTCATTATTCTCCTTGAAGTCCTGGAGCAGAAAGTTACTCAACACCAGCAACTCGTTTGATGAATCTCTTGCAATGTCAAATTGCAAGAGTGTCAGCCCGGACTCTATCATAGGATCACTGATAGAAGCCCGTCTGTCTTTGAGATCCGGACAATCTAGAACTCTAAAATTAATACTAAAATCAAGTTCATCTAGTCTAAAATAAAAAGGAGTACCAATTGTATCTATAGCATCCGATATGTCTTTCTCAAATTTAAGATAATCATCCGAATCTATATATGTATAGAAATTGGGAGGAGGTGGAGGAGGTGGATGTGTAGTATCTACAGCAATTATAGGAGTATCCAAAATAGAGGTAGCTATATTTATAGCATTATCAATAGCAGCATTATCTACAATGGATTTTGGGATAGGCTTCACAGAATCTGAAGCGTTAGGCTTCACTTTCTTAGGAGCACGCTTGGGGGCTGTCTGCTTCCTAGGACGCTTCGTAGCTGAAAATCCTTGGGCATTATGGTAACCCTCTTGGTATGGATGGCAAGCAAAAAATAATCCTCAAAAAAAAGGCTAATATAATCTCTAGCAACCTCCTGAAGGCACTGAAGAGCACTCGGTGTGAATCTAACGTGCCAGCCGAGATCATTTCTTGTTATGTTCCGGACAACACGGTAGAATGGAGCTCTTGGGATCAACAGAGCTATTGACCTCCGATACTTGCGTATCTCAGAGAGCCACCTGCTGCGGTTGTGCGTTCTAGGTCTAGCAGGTGGTGTGATGGCAACCACAGGAGATGAGGATGAGCCAGAAGAGAAGAAGTCTCTCCTTGTCTGCTTTCTCCTATCCACGGGCATGAACTATGTGATAACGGACTTGTGCATGAAGGTTAGGATGAGAAGGAAGGGATGATAAAGAACTCGTAGAGGACCGCTATGTACGGACAGAATGTACGATATATCGGACCTATGCGAGCCGAATATCAAAGAGAATGATTAGATCTGAGGAAAGACGCACAAGTGCGATATGGAGTGACACGTAGGCAGACGTATCGGACCTGTGCACATGGATGGCAGTAGGAGGAATTTCGATTGTGAAGGGCGCGCACAAATGTGATATGCGGAGCGAAAAAAAAAAGTGAAAAAAATTCATCGAAATTTGTGATTTTACATCGGGGTTCGCACGTGTGAAAGAACGTCCTGTCACACGTGTGGAAGTTGTACGGACAAATGCGCGAGCGACACATGTCACCCTATCACATTACACATGTGGGATTTGTACGATCGAATGCGAGAGCGACACGTGTTTATGAGCAATCGAATGAACACGCGACAGGTGTTCAGGTGTCATTTCACACGTGTGGAAGTGTCATCTCACACGTGCCTGCGCCTGTTGTCAAATTGAAAGTAGACACGTGTCATAAGTCCGTTGACCACACGTGCAAAAATTTAGTATAAATGACACGGAAACCGAGTAATTTTTTACCTTTTGCGTTCTCTAAATTTGCAACATATCGCTTTTGTGCACGCTCATTGCTGTCCGTTTGCTTGCAACTATACCTACTCGCACACAAGTGCGATATTCTGTACCCGTCTGCCGTACATATCCATCTTCTGCGCCATTTTGATAGTTAGTTTTGGTTCAGTTCTCCCACGCACACAAGTGCAATATTCACACTACTGCCATGGCCTCCTCCTCATCATCCTCACGAGAATCAGGCTTGAGTTTATTTCTGAGTGAATTTGGGATTATTGAAAACCTAGACTACTTCCACAGTCTATTTAGGCCATATCTACATGTTTTTAGGACTGCACAACCAAATTCTGACATATTTTATGAACATTATGTCAGATTCAGAGATATACTTAACAAGCCTGTTTTCTCCATAGGTCCACTCCAGTACATGCATTATACTGATCTTGTTCATTTCTTCCCAGCTTTTAGACATAGACTGGATAACATGTTCACCAAATTGTTTGATCTTTTCAAAAAGTAGTCCTATGTGTCCGTATTGCAACAAGAAATGTTGATTGGTTGAATATCAGAGTGGTTTCGTACTTTTTCTGTTAGTTCAGATCCCAGATGATGATGAAGTTCCTGTTGCTGACCCTCCTTTTGCACCCTCCTCTATTCAGTCAGCCATTAAGGATATCAGTCACTTTCTTATCAACACTCCTGATAAAGAAAGTGACTTCATTGATTTAAATACTGATGTTGTCTGGGATTCTTTTATTGGCCAAAATACATCTGATGATGAATTCAAATCTATGCAGGATTCGAAATGTCTTTTCAATTGAACATTGAGAAGTCCTCCATCCATATGGTCCTTGATGATCCTAGGATAAGATGTCCTTGAGAATATCCATGATAATATATCATGATCCTCTTTCAGCACCTATCCAAAGAATTAATTATACTTAGTTTACAATGTATTAATACTATTCAATGAATGTAATGTAATAATGAGGCTAGTTACCTGAAACACTGCCAACTACCATATATCATTTTCTGACTGGACACTGAATTTGAAATCTTCTTGGTTCTCTATTTGGGATAGAGCACCATTCATGAGAGTTATACTAACCCCTTCCATCTTCTTCCCTTTCACAATTTCTGACTCATCCAACTTAAGTACTATGATTATTTTGTCATTCACCTTTTCATAGGTTATATTATAGAATGTGACGATGTATCTTAGCAATTAATTTAGATCAACAAATAAATTGTTTGATGAATTATAGAATATCGATCTTCCATCAGTTTCATACACCTCCTCAATATGAAATGGAGTTCCAGTGATCTTATGCATACCTATGTTTAATGTATCCCTCTCTTTCTTCAAGTGATATGTCCTAGGGATTGGGACTTTTCTAATTTGAACTTGCTTAAAAGCTTCTCTAATTAGTTTAAATATTGTTGCATATGCTTCCCTACTAATACCTGCAAAATCACAAGCACCCTGAACTATAGTCTTATCTAAAATATTTTGAATGTCCACCATCAAAGACTCTGCTATTTTACACTTTACATTTAAAATCCTATTGTCCATCATGATACGCTCAGTGGATTTGCAAGTCAATATTGTGCCCAATGACATTCCTAGTGAAGCATTGTCTTTGATATTCTGAGGAGCTACTAATGCAGATCTGCAAAAAAAAACAGATAGCTAACAGAATATCACCATAGCTGAAATTAAATCCAAATGTCATTGAAAAACTTACAAAATTTAGAACATGCTTACTGAATGCACGGATCCTTCTATTTCGATAACCTCCTTTTGAAAGCGTTTGAATATCCTTGTAACTTCGTCGCTTTTGCTTCTTACTTTCAGCCTTCTTCTTTACCAAATCCACATCCTTCAGTAATTGTAAGTTTTCAATACAAATAGACTGTAAGACTGATTGCATTTGCTCTAGTTCTGATTTGATATTGATTGCTATCTTCTGTAATGATTCATTATTTTTTTTAAGTTGTTCATTTTCTTCTAACGTCTTTTGGAGATGACAATCTCTATTCTGACAATAAGAGGATATCCGAATTAACTCACCTTCTAAAAAGTGAACTTTATTCATATAAAGTTGTTTTCCATGGTTTTGCAATCTTTCACAATATCCTAGTAATCCACTATGCCCATTTCATATCCATGTAACTAAATGAGTTATTGAAGAGAATGTGGGATGTGTCAAAGTGCCTGGATCTTGTGGATATAATGTTCCATATGTCCACAAATCCATGTTTTTCTTTCCTTCTGCCCTATAACGAGAACGATCTTCAACAGATATTTGAACTCCTTTGCCTCCTCTTCTCTGCAACGGCGCCAAATCAATAGGGATATCCACATGTAGATGATATAATGTCATCATCAAAAAAATAATAGAGTAATCAGTTGCATCAAAGTACTATGACCAGATTCTATGAAACAAAACAAAATACTCATCTTTGATTTTATTATATACTATGTACGATCAATCCAATCTCCATGCTTGTATGCTTGATTCAAATTTGGAAATGCCGCTCATTTTTTCATTCCAATAGGTAGTTGGTGCTCATATTTCCATTCTCGTGGAAGGAATGCATATGTAAACATTTTGCAATTTTTCCTGATTCGAATTTGGGATGCGGTCATATTCTAGATCCAGTGAAAATATTGCCCTTTTCGTAACCAATGGAGGGAATATTTTTGAATTTAGTCAAGTTATACTGCGAACTGTTAACAGTTCTTAACTGTGACTATAGACACTGTGGTTAGATCATTGGGAGTTGGGGAGGCCTTGGAGTGGTGTGGGCAAGCAAATAAACAATATTGTTTTATTTATTTTGATATTTTTGTATATCCTACATGGCATTTCTTAAAGGGTCTTTTTGATATTGAGAACTCCTCTAATGCATACAGATGCCTCAAAATATGCCATTGGATTAGTTTTGATGCAGCCAGGTGATTATAAGAAGGATTATCCTATACGATTTGCAAGCAGACAACTTACAGATCCGGAGAAGAATTACTCAACAACAAAATGAGAGGCGTTAGCCATGATTTTTTCTATTCAAAAATTTCGTCACTATCTCATGGAAACGTACTTTGCATTTTATACGGATCACCAACCGTTACTTTACTTGGTAAACAAGACATGCAATACTGGACGTATTGCAAGATGGTTATTATTATTGACTGAATTTGACTTTCGAATTGTGGTTCGAAAGGGGAAGCAACATTATCTAGCCGGACACGTTTCACGAATCGAATCCGCACCAGTTAATACTGAAGTGGATGATGAATTACCAGATGCTGCATTGTTCTATGTAGAAGCAGTACCTGAGTGGGCAGCAGATATTGTTGAGTACCTGACCGAATGACTCTTTGACAAAAGCTCAACCTTATCAATTGATTGTAGGACAATTGTATCGTCGTGGATCAGACAACATTCTACGAAGATGTGTTTTACTGCATGAAGTACCAGATTTAATCATGTTTTCACATGATGGCATGGGCAGAGAACACTTCTCTATATATATTACTGTTTGCAAACTTTTGCAATCAGGTTGTTGGTGGCCTACGCTTCATAAGGATACAAAATTTTTTATTCAGACATGTGATGTTTGTCAGCGAGCACGATGGCCTACTCGACAGAATTATGAACCCTTGCATCCGGTTTTATCGCAAGCACTGTTTGAAAAATGGGGACTAGATTATGTTGGTCCTATTCATCCTGCCGCACAAGGATCTCAGGCCAGATACATTATCGTAGCAACTGATTATATGACCAAGTGGGTTGAAGCCAAAGATGTCAAAGTTGTTGATGCGAAATCCACAGCCAAGTTTCTTTATGAAAATATTATAATCAAATTTGGATGTCCGATCGAGATTGTCAGTGACCGAGGTACACACTTTGTTGATCAAACAATAAAGTGTTTACTAAAAGATTTTTTTGTTATACACAGATTTAGTACTCCTTACTATCCCAGAGGAAATGGCCAAGCTGAATCTTCCAATAAGATTCTCTACACCATTATGACAAAGACAGTTAAAGCGAGTCGGTCTGATTGGAAATATAAACTGTATTCAGCATTATGGACATTCAGAACTGCTTACAAAAATAGTACAAATCAAACACCCTTTCAACTGGTCTATGGTCAAGATGTTGTCATGCCAATTGAATTTTTAATCCCATCTTTACGCATAGCGACAACAGAACAGTTAAATGATGATAAGTCTTTACAACTCCATCATGAAGTGTTGCACAAATTATGTGAAACCCGATTGATGGCAGTTCGTGCATTAGCAATAGAGAAAGCCCGCCGCAAGGCATGGCACGATCGTCGATTACACAAAAAGGATCTGAAAGCAGGAGATCTTGCACTGATGTACAAAACCAAGCTGATCAAGGAAAAAATAAAGTTTACCGGTGAAGGCCCGTATAAAGTGACGAAAATCCTGAACTATGGCGCAGTAATTCTTGAGCACTTGGATGGAAAACGATTTGATACTCCAGTGAATAGCAGCCAATTACGCAAGTTTTGGCAGCTGGCTTCGCCAGATCAACAAGCCTGATCTCAAGGATTTTCTAAAGTTTATTTGTTTTTCAATTTGTTGTTTTCAATATTTGATTGTTCAGAGATTTTTTTTGTGAAAAAGACAGTTAAAAAAAAATGAGGAAAGACTGTTGAGCAAAAGTCAGACAAGTCATCAGCATGGGAAAAAGAAAGAACAATATTTTTTGATAAAAAATGACTTAGAAAATCTCTGTGTTGGTCAGATGTTGCCTATACAGTATCAGAAACCTTCGTTGAGCTCTCAGATTGTACATCCACTTCAGATTTATCTAATTTGAGGTGGGCAAAGGTTATTGGCCAAGAAAAATCTATTTTTGGAGCTAGGCGAATGATCACTAGTATGCCATTTTGGGAACCTTCGCCGAGCACCTTACTCTCATTATGAACCTTCGCCGACATGCTAGATGGTCTTAAAATGTCAAAATTAGGTTGGCCATAGGTTTAGATTTTGGAAAAATACATTTATGACAGTACCTGGGCGAAGGACCCTCTTGGGCGAAGGTTCATCCTTCACCAGCCCTGAAAAATGTTTGCCTAATAGGTTCAGATCCCTAGAAACCTTTGCCAAAAAAATTTTAGTCTATTTTCACAGTACTGTACATGCTTGCAAATTTTGGTTCAGAATTGATCAGCCAAACTAGTATTCAGTGTAATGGACCCACCAAATTCACTTATAAGTTGGCCGAATTCGATTCATTCCTCACTTGTGCTAGCGAAGCTCTTGCGAATTTTTTCCGTGACCAAAGCCTTTCAATTATGATATACTTTTGCCCCAGAGCCCTGCGCCCTTTGAACTTTAATCCCTTGGAAGAGAATTGATACTACTATAGGTGTTGAAGATTCATAACAACCACTTCAAGATGAAGCCGCACCAGTTACACTTTGGGTCGACCAAGCTGCGAAATCACCGAATCAGTTCGATGCCACCGTGCCTGAGGGTTTCGAGGAAGAAGATGTTTTTGAAGAAGAAGAAGTACCGGCATCTATTTCACACCAACCACAGACAGTACCATCAGGTCCTGCTATTGTTGTCGTCTCCACGACAGTAGATTCTGGTGATGCTCTCGGTTTGGTCTCAAGCCATGCGCAAGTGATCCAGTCTATGCTTGACAAGAAAAAAGAAATGGAGTAGAGAATTTCAGATCTGGGATCGGAAAACACTCTCATCAGCCAAAAGATTGTCCAATTGGATAGAGAATTGAAGATCGCCAAGCAGCACGAAGACAAGTCTGAAGCTGAAAAGAAGATGGCACAATAACAAGCTGATCGCTTGGAAGAATACGTCAGCTCCTGCAAAATGCCTTGACAACCGCACATGATCAGTTGGACAAGGCCGTGCAGGATGAAAAGCAACAGGTGCAACTGATCAGAGCACATCCATGCTATATTGACCCAAGTGACCCTTACGGTGTAAGGTGTGTCACGCACTACTGTCCATACTCCTGAGCATATCCATGCTTTCCAGTTGTATCTCACCAAAGGTCTAAAGTGACACTTGACAGGGTATGGAAAGGTAGTATCATAATTGTTATGTGAGAATCACATAAAGATCATGATATGTGGACACTGTTTTGGATAGACAGATTGGATCATTTAGTAGATTTCCAATGTCTTTACTAGGTATTAGGGCACATCCGTGCCACCACTAACCCTTTCGTAGAGACCACTTACGCATTTCCATGTTGTCTAAGACCGTCTTAATTGGAGCCCTTACCATGACGTTCATTAGAGAATATTTAATGGTAGTGTTTTTCACTAGAGTACATCTTTTTGTAGAAAGAAGATGCATTTAAAAGGATCGTAACCGTGGTTATTGTATTTCTTTTGCATAAAACCCTTTACTTGTCTGTGTGTTGAAGCATTCGCATCCAAATTGATAACGAAAAGCCATGCCTGAATGCTTGTAGACGAGACTTCCTGTCATGTGCTGCATGTAATTAGCCCATGAGCTTACTAATGAATTACTAAATATAGCCATGGAGCTAAATTAGATTAGAACTTGTCAATAGGACAGTTAATAAAGTGGTTCGAACAGCCTCACTATAATTGAGAATAGCGGAATTGTAATAATGGTTGTAAGGCCCAATTTAGCTAAATAAGGCCCAAAGTTATAGTAGAGGCACAAATGACCACTATAAATAGCTGAGGTCGTGCTAAATTTGGAGGCTATTGTTCATTTTGTAATTTTGAGTTTTAAGAGATCTTGGAGCTTCTCTTTGAGAGCTTTCTTGATGAAGAAAGTGGTTTATGTGCCTAAAATCACATGAGAGCTATGATCATGCTCTAGAATCAGGCCCCTATCTTGTGAATGATCAATAATCATGATTAAAGATACCTTACTTTGCCTAATTTGGTGAAGTTTTGCTACTTTTAGCTATCTTCTTGATTTTTGACTAGTTTCTTGATTTCTTGCATTTCCATTGTAATTTGATGTTTAATGAATGGATTAGATGTTTGAATGCTAAGGTTGGCACATGACAATTTTGGTATCAGAGCATTAGATCCCTTCCCCATCAGTTTGGTGGTTTTTGTTAAATTTGATAGAGTTTCTTGCTCTAGTTTTCTTGTTTTTTCCAATTTCCAGCAAGATTTGATTCAATTTTTGACCATTTAATCGTTATTATTTGTGTTATTTCTTATTGTAGATCAGTAGATCTTTTGTTTAGCTTCTTGGAGCTACTGAGATCTTCTGATTTGGAGCTATAATGACCAAGTAATGACCATTTTAGTGTTTTCATTCCAATTTTAGCTAGTTATAGTTTTTGTAGTCTGTTTTTCTCTATTTTGGCTAAATTTTTGGCCGAATTTCATGACTCAATTTCTATATGATTGTAGATCTTTGTCTTAGCTTGAATTTGAGCCAATTTGCAGCCAATTTGGTTGAAAATTGAGAGAGATAGGACAATTCTTTTGAAGGAGGTCTAAAATTAGTTTTGGTGAAAATTTGAGAGAGAAGCACTTCAACTTTTCATTTCTGAAGTTTTGCTTCTTTGCTATTTTTTTCCTATTTCTTCATTCTGAAGTTTTTGTAGGTTCATTTAAAAAAAAAAAAATTGACCTAACCATACCCTCCCACGACCCTAACCCTACGTTCGCAATTTAGGGCAAGAAAAAAAGTGCAAAAAAACAAAGAGATGTGTTGCCAAAAATTTTAAACCCTAATTCTGAGTTTAAAACCTAAAAAAACAAAAAAAACAAAAAAAAAAAAAAAAACCTAAACCTATCTAAACCCCGGCGCCCCGTACCTCCATCAACCTCTAAACCTAACTCACCCCTCGCACCCCATCTCTCGCACCCCTCTCTCCGCACGCGATGCCTCCCTCCCTCCTCGCGACGCCCCCCCCCTCTCTCTCTCTCTCTCTCTCTCTCTCTCTCTCTCTCTCTCTCTCTCTCTCTCTCTCTCTCTCTCTCTCTCTCTCTCTCTCTCTCTCTCTCTCTCTCTCTCTCTCTCTCTCTCTCTCTCTCTCTCCCTGGTGCTATCTATCCGCGCCCAGGCCTACGCCTCCTTCCGGATTCTAGAATATTCCAAAAAAAAATTTCCGAAGGTAATATTCCTGCTGATGTCACCTACCCTCCTCCTCCGACGCTCCATCAACTCCGCGTGGCTAGCCCTTTCAGCCCCGCTCCCTCCTCGGGCCACGCCCTTCCCTCCTCGCGTCACCCGTTCTGCGTGGCCAACGCATCCATAGTGAGCATTCTTTTAATATTTTGCCAGACTATTCTATGGTATATTCTATACTCACCTCCCATTTTGATGCCAGCAAAAAAAAAAAAAATTGCCTTTAAATTTTTGAATATTTCATGGTTTTTTTAATTTTCTACCAATGTGTCATGGAATCTAAACTTTGTTAAATCCAATTTGTAATTTTTTTGGAGCCCCCTTCCTAAGTCTGTTATTTCCCTTTCTTCGAGTAGCATTAACTTTTTCATTTGACATTAAAATTCAGTACTTCAAGAACTAAAAGTGGTCAGCTCATCGAGCGCTGAATTACGTGATTACCATTTTTGTCATCATTACTTATCTCTTATTTTTATTTTTATTTTTAGGACCCCTTTGTCCTAAGTTGTTCACATTATATGCTTCAGTTTTTCAAATGTCCTTATCTTCTCCATTTGAGTTCGGATTTTGGTGCCGTTAAAATCAGAGTTCGTTAGCTCAACGTGATTGACATTGTCTTGGTGTCCTTAATCCTATATTCATGACATACTGAGTACTATTTTTCTAGGATGTAAAATTTATAAGTGGGTGGAGAAATCGAATTTGCTGTGATTGGGAAGACTTTCAAGAAATTGTGTAACTACATAGCAAACATATTGTTGCAATATTCAATCAACACATAATGTCTATGTCTTACGATGTAACTGGAACAAGATTGACAATGTAGACGTATCATTAATATTCAAAACTTAACCTCTTCAAAGAACAGTTCTTAATCTTCAAAGTGGTTCCAAGTTTGCAATCCACTGTTACAAAATTCAATTGTTCCATAACAATTCAATGGATTGGGATTATGAACAAGAGGATGACAATCAATCATACTATGATGACAATTATGATAATGATGTGGAAGAATATTGGGATCAAGGTGACAATTATATCGAAGAATATGATCAAAATGATGACATCGCTGATGACAATCAGTATCAAGACCAGAACGACGATTTTGCTAATGATGATCAGTATCAGGACTACAACGGCACTTCAGAACTTGACCATTACTCTAAAGATTTCAACAACGATCAGCAAAATGAAGAACAACACGAACCAGTCATTGAGGATTGCTCTGCAGATGAAGCAGTTGAACCATTCGATGGTCAAGATGAAATAGAGTTCAATGATGGTGATTATCAAGATCAAGATCAATTCCAATTTACTACTGAAGATCAGTTTGAAGCGACAAGCGTGGATGAGCAACAACAGGTGCAAGGTGGAACATAAGATCACTACGACCCCATTGATCAATCCTATGATCTTGAAGAACTCAAGAGACGAGATTACCGTGGTGCAGAACAACATTTTGATCATAATGAAGATGATAATGTTGATTATGAGGCTTATGAAGATGACTATGAAAGTGAAGAAATTGACGAAAATGAAGGATGTTCTCTCTATGCCAATACATGTATTATTGGTCCTTCTTTGATGGATACATCATTTGCCGATGCAAATGATTTTAAGGAGGGAAGGAATATTATTGTGGCAAGTGGAGTGACAATTTCCAGTCCCTATGTCAATTTTGTGGGAAGTCTAACGCCATCAACTCAACAACAGTGGGTTAGCACTCATGCAATGTCAAGTAATAATGTAAACCCTACTATCAGTAAAGTGACCAATGGAACAAAAGAAATATTACATACACTTTTAACTACCATACAGGATCGAAAAGCCACGCACTCAAGCAAAGCTAGTGCACACGTAATTATCCACTAAAGAATTTCATGTATTAAGTCTCTAAAACTAGCCTAACCTTTTATTTAACTATTTTTAAAATACGTGTCACATTTATAAATGAGTTTAAATATTAAAAATACAAATTAATTAAAAAATCTAAAAAATAATCCGAACACAAGCACCTCAAATTTTGTTATGATTACAAAGTACCTTGCCTGAAAGGCAGGGCCAAAATACATGTATATTGTGATTTTGAAGATGTTAAAAAAAATGGGCCAAAATAATGACATGGAAGAAGAAGCCAAAATACATGTATATTGTGATTTTGAAGATGTTCAAAACAAGAGATAGTGGCAAGGATAGTGGCAAGCCACAAGGGCCCTGCCTTTGTGAAGGTACATAGTTTTGTTGCCTTTGTGAAGGTACATAGTTTTGTATTGAGAATGGTAAAGGGAAATAGTCTATGGAAAGTAGGTACATTTCTTTGTATTAGGAAGTGGTAAACAAAACTTGGCTATGAAAGGTTGGAAGGTTTTCAAAGTGGAAGAAGTGATGGGATTATATGTGTCAAGGTTAGTATATTATATTGTGTATAAATAATATATGGGCGAATGGTCACTTCAATAGGAATAAGTTACTCCATGGAAACATTTTGAGTTATAAGAATTTGTCCAAATATGGTCTAGTTGGCTTCCATATATTGTTGTGGGTGTTGTGATTATTTGTTGGAAATTGTATTGGTTCATAAGTGTTGTGAGCTAATTGTGTACGTGTTTGAAGAAAACATGTCAATGTTGAAGTCTCCTAAAATTGTTTACATTTTCTGTATTGTGGTTATTGAGACTTTGATTGTCATCATAATATATGGTGGTTCTCGAAAAAAAGTAGTTTTGGATAGCATGGAACCTGTGTTCTAAATTAGTTGCATTATTGTAGTTTCGAGTTTCTTGTAGGCAAAGTATATTTGAACTCATGAGGTTGTAATCTGCAGAAATATCAAGTGCGTGTTTTTGTATTGATACGGTGTTTAAAGATTGAATAAGTAAATGAGAAGATGTATAGGTATTCATAATAGGAATTTGGAGTTCCCATATTCCATATGTTTGCAAGAGCATCATTTCGGTTTTTATGGATGCATGAACTTTGAAATGTTGATTTTGGAGTGGTGAAGTGAGGTTTAAATTTTGGATATCTCGTATTCTAGATAGGGCTGTATATGTTAGGCCATGTTTGGTACATCCTTTTGGATTGAAAATTAAGGTGTCAATTGTTAAGCCCTATGCACGATGTACTATACGGGTACTTGCAAGTTGTATTGGAAATTGTTTGCGTGTAACTGTGTTTAGAAAAGATGCGCCTACATGAAATTATTTAGTGATGTTATGAATTGGTGTCCAGGTATTGTATGTGTTGTTTATTTCATATGAAGATGCATGGGCTAATCTAGTTTTTTGCCAATGCGTGAATCTAAAAATTCAATCCAAATAATGTCTGTAGCTGATATAGTTGTTTTTGTTTGGAATATGTCGTCCGCTCCATTAACGAGTCCGTCTTCAATGTCTACATATTTCAATGAGCATTCTTGTTTTTACAAGTATGGTCTCTGATAATCCACCAGTGTTTCTTGACATTTGAAGATCCAAGAATCTAAAGCAGGGCCAGTTTGGAAGAGGTCACCATACATGATGACATCAAGATTTTCCAAAAAAACTAGTTGGTGTATGTTTAATGAATCGAAGGCATTGGTCAGCAAAATCAAATATGTGTTTGCCTATTAAAGATATTTCATCGAACACTACAAGTTGCAAGTCATGATGTCTAGTTGTCAGTTCTTGAAGTTTATCACCAAATAGTGATGTCAAGTGGTTTGTGTTTATAGGTATATGGAAAGCTGAATGGATGGTGGTTCCACCAATGTTGTATGCAGCTTTGCCGGTATATGCTAGCAGTAGACTTTTTGGCAAATCAATATCTGTTGAATAGTATTTGTAATAGTGTCATAATAAACCTTGAACTAAAATAAGCATTGTGAATGTTTTGCCAGTGCCTGCACCACCTTAGAAATAAGTTGAGGCGTTTGTCTGGGAATGTTCGTTTTAAATACATGATATCATCGAAAATTAGACGTTGTTTTTTAGTTAAATTCTAGATATGCTCAAAGTAAGATTGTTGATCCATTAGTTTATGTAACGACGTTGGATTTTCTTGGAGGTTATGTGGGGCATTCGATTTTTGAATGAAACGGATGTCAAGTTGGATGTCATAGTTATGTTGTTGTTCATGATGTTGATTTATATTGGAAATGGAATTTTCTGATGTATTGCTTGTATTGGTAGAATGGCTTGATGATACAAGAGCAGTACATGGATTTGGGAACTCGTAATTAAATTTCTTGGAATTCGTTTGGATGGTATTATAATGGGAATTGTATGCGTTTTTGAAAGTTATGTAATGTTCAGTAATGTTATTTTCATTCTGTAAATGGCTTGTATAGGAGTAGTTGTTCGCGATAAAAGTTTTCAGGATCTTTATGTTGATTATAGTGTACGAATCTTATTATTTGTGGTATGTGAAAATGCCACTTGCACTTGATAATTTTGACTGTTGAGCATCTATAAATGTTATTCCATAGCTTCTAATTTTGCAAGCACCTTGATTCTTCAGCTTTGATTATTGTAGTTATGTAGCCTACTTACTTAAATAAACTTTCTTCGTCGTTGTCCAAATCTAAAGATCAATACACAATATACAATACTGTTAACCCTCTCTAACCCTGAAAAGCTCACTGAAGCAGCCAAACGCTCAATGATTGGCCTATCCAAAACGAGCTACCACATGCATTGGTTGGTGAGCCAACATCAAGTTCTAGAAAGCAAGGTCCAACATCAAGACCAAGAGATTGCACGATATCAAAGGATGACCAAAGAAAAAGAAAAAGAGGCAGTAGAAAGCAGATCCATGATGGCCGGGCAGAAAACCACCTTAAAAGAGGTCCAGCAGCAACTGAAGCACCAGATGGTCCAAATTGACCAAGTACGAGACGAATCATCGGGTGCAATGACAGTCAATGCTCCTCCAGTCAAGCCCGAGGACATTCAAATCCAGGCCCCACATGCCTCAGCCATCCGGATGGAGAAATACATAAGGCTGATCCAAGAGCGAGAGGCCGATAAAAAGAATTTTGAAAACATTGTGGCAAAACAAGAGAAGATCATCCTGAAGTCCTAGAAGTAGCTTGAAGAAACAACGAAGGCCCTACAGCAAGTCTTGGACAAGGTGAACCAATTATGGGACACGACGTGCAAGGCCCAAGCAGGTGCTCACGTAACGAAGCCATGGGACGATGATGGGAATGATGGAGCAGGAAATCAGGACGGGCAAACCCACCGATCAGACGGTAGCTCAGGATCGGGTGGCCAGAGAGCCGGTGCTACTTCCATGAGCTTTTTCCGACCCCCTCCCACCTTTAACCCTTCCTCCTACTCTGCATTTAATTTCTCTGAAACATTCATTCCAACCCAATTCTTCCATCTCCCCTTTCTTCATCACCTCCTAGTCAAATAATGGGCCCATCAAAAGGTCCAACTGACACCCACAAAGCCCGACGGGACGAGTTCCTCCAACAACTCCACCCCCCCGGTGCTGCGTATAACTTATTATTTCTGCCTCCTCCTAAACCGTTCACCCCCGCACCTCTCTCCCCAGATCACTCCATCCCCGACCTTCCGAAAACTAGCACAGACATTGGAGCCGATGATGACTTCCTGGCTGACCAACCGGAGACAAGAAGATTCTCGTCCAGGCTAGACACGGGTGCAGGTGAGACGTCGACAAGCGAGCGAGCAAAAGAGAAAGACACGGGCACCAAGGCCCTTGATGATTATCTGGCAAGGCCGCTCCAGCCGCGTAGGACAACTTCCCCTACCCAGCCTAGAAGTAAACTGGCTGATACAAGGGAATCAGAGCGATTTGAAAGAAAATACCCTCCCAATATGAGGGGTGGCAAAGAAGACATCGATCAAAGCCAATACTCCACCAGGGCCGAGATCGTTGCCGCACTACAACCGCAGCCAGAATGGTGGAGCAAAGTCCTGAAGGATAGCAAGCAACTCCAGGAATATTTGAGGGCACCGGCATGGAAGCGAGTGGATCCTTTTTACATGCCGCTCAAACGCAGAAAGGCCGGTGGAAAAGCCTCAAGTAGAGTTAGTAAACTGGCCAGTCATTCCAGGAATTACAGAGAGAACCTCTCCGGATGATCTGAGGCTACAGTTACTAGACTTTGGGCACAAATACAAGTCGAGTGCCGATCTCTGCGTGTAGGAAAGTGCCGAGTATTGCAAATCCATGGCCTTCCTGATGCAGCAAGAATGTTTCTGGGATCGAGGTTTGGATCCCATTAGGATCAACCCAAACATAGCCCTCCAATCAGAAGAAGACCATGAGATGATGGCCAGACTATACTACAGAGCGGCCTTCATGTTGTCACGCTATGTGACCATGGTGGAAGACTGGCAGGAAATGGGCTTCGTAGAAAAAATAAGAGAATATCTGGGGGCCCTTAATTTCGGAAGTAAGCTCCACTTCTAAGTTTTTGAAGCCTTGGGTCAGAAGATGAGCGAGCAAAAGCAGACGGCGTGACGACGAGGCGAACAAGATTCACAAGAAGTGCTCAAGAGGGCTGGTATGTAGCGGCCAATTGAGGAACTTCCAATTTTGACAAATAAATTTCGCGGATAATAAGCACTTGGTTTTATGGAAGCGAACAAAAATCCACGCTTTTCCAAGTGCCAAGCGGAAGACATCACCGGTGTTGCAGTGGGTCCTGCAACAGACTAGGGGTGGATAATGTTAGCCGATTCTCTAGTACCGAGCCAAGCTGAAGACATAAGTTATCTCTCACCCATGACCGAGGAGGTCTTAGAAGGAAGAGAGCAGAAGAAGCTGAGAGCCGAGCGTGAGAGCCGAGGAAATACTAGCTAGGCAGATAGTGATTAACTATGTGAGCCTACGTGGTGTATCCCAAAGAAGGAATGACATGTAGGAGCTAGTAACACCTCCTTGAATAGTTGTAATAAATGTAGACCCCCCTTAAAATAGTATGAGTGAGCCACCTTTTGATGGTGACCTCTAGTGGAAGGGCAAATTCCACATGTAATTTCTAATTTAGTGGAATTGCCACATGGGCTCCACATGGGCAGCCTTCTTGCTTATTTAAGGCCCCCCCCTCTCTTGTGAGGGAGCTTTTGATTGTATTTTCAAGTTCTCTTGAGCTAATAAAGAGGATCCTCCACGAGTTCTTGAAGATCACTAAGCTCCTTGTTCATGGCAATGATCTCGAGTGATATTTCTATGAGCATGCTTGATTCCTTGCTTGTGAATTAACTAGATTCTTGTTTCTTGTTCTTGCTTAGTTGTGGATTAGCTTCAATTCTTGCTTGTGGAATCTTGTAGAAATCAGCATTCAAGTAAACTATAGAGGCTAGAAATGTGGTGTAAATCTTGCATAGTCTTGACATTCTAGTTCTTGATGTTTCTTGGATAATTTAGGCATAAAGTAATGTATGTTTCTTTATTCCTAGATTGTTAAATGCTGTTAGGATTCTTGTTTCTTGTTTCTTGAATTTGGTTTTGGTTTCAGTAGCTATTCTAGTTCTTGATTGTTCTTTGATTCAGTAGTTAGTAGTAGGATTGCTCTCTATGCTGAATCCTGATCTGTTTGAGCTATAGATGGTTGCATGGCTAGTGTATGCATGTAGCTGAGTATCGTATTTGAGTTACCCACTGACAGGCTGGGAAATACGTAATGCATCCTTGAATATTACTTCTGCTCTGTAAACGTTCTAATAAGAAGAATAATCACAAAGAACCATAACAACAGAGGTAATCCAAGAGAGATAAGCAGCAAAAAGAGAAGAACGTGTTCACAGATTCAGTGAATAAGTGAACATAAATTAAGTTAGGTAAATTAGATTAGATTTACTTGTAGATCAACCCAATTAAACTAGGAAGCTACCCCTCAGTGTAGTTAAGTGATAATTAGGAGATTAGGTAGATCTAGTTAGGAAAAGTGTCGATAGAACCCTGTAAGTAGAAAATCCCACCATGTAATAGTTGTCTTCGCCCTAGTACAAAATTTATGTAAGAATCCCGGCCTACCCCTCCTTTCTCCTTTTCCTTGTAAAATTGCCCCAAAAATGGCCTGAACGGTCTATAATGAGCACTACTACTGATTTTGGTAGTCGCTGTTCTTACCATTATTATCCCCTATTGCAATTGAATGCATGATCAAATCTGTCCTGAAAAATTGTAGTTGAAACGCAAGCTAAGCTCATTTTTAGACAAAATTGTCATTTTTAGTAAACAACGAGAGGTTCTAATTAGAAAATCTCACAAATCTGGCAATCGATTGAAAACCGGATTGTGCACAGTGCAATATTGATGATTTGGCATAGATTGGATTGATTTCAAAAATGGCAGTAGGCGAGTTATAATTCTCCTATATATATGGGCAAATTATACCAAAACGTATCTTATCACTCGCCTATTAATCACACCCTATAACTCGTTGTTCTATTACTTGCCAGTTTGTTATTACTCGCCATTTGTTATAACTCACTGACCAGTTATTACTCACCCTTCTGTGATTACTCGTCGACTCATATTACTCACCGTCAGCCTATAACTCGTCGACCTGTATTACTCGTCAACCTCACGATATTCGACATATATGCCTTCTTCTGTTCCAATCATGATGACATGAAGACAAAATATGCTTGGTTTCGTAGATCAGGAATCCAAACCTCCGTGATGCGATAGCTTTTTGATCCGATCAACAAGTGTAGGCCATCCAAGCTGCACTCGATCAGATGGTAGCGACGGCAGAAGAAGAGACATCGGCCACCCAGAAACTCTAGAAGAAGAGCGCCGAGTACTACAAGGATCACTTTTCCTGGGTGCTACAGACCTATTAGGATCAGTGCAAACTTCACGATCACCACCAAAGACTCGGAGATGGCAATCTTACACCCCACATTCCAAGAAGACGAGCAAGCACTCAAGGTTGCTGAAGGCCAACTGAGAATCATGAAGAAGCAATTCATCGCCGTTCTAGAATTTTCTATTGCTCTAGATGGAAATTTGCCATTTACTTTTCAATATCTCATTAGCATTGTCACATCGCCACCCCCGCCCTTCCACAAGCCCTCTATATCGCATATAACAAGTTTCGGACCCTCTACTATGACTGCCATCAATACCACCTCGCCACCCTAATCATCTGTTACAATGCGGCCTTGGCACACTATAATGCCATTGTCCAAGATTCATCCATCAGGCATCCATGCCTGATCTTTGGCTTTCTATTCATCGAATTTGCATCCACCATTGACTACCAGCAACTCCAACTCACTTTCTCCCATTTCTACTTCCAAACTGGCGGAGACCGCACCTTCGACCATGATCTCCAGTATGTTGCCATCATCTTTTCAATCAATCCTAACATGCCCCTCCTCATGTGGCTCCTCATCACCTTATGCCATTTCACCTCCTCTCGTTTCATCACCTCACATCGCCTCCTCACCCCCCAAATCTGATTTGCCTCTCCATAGTACCTCCATGCCCCATCGACAACCTTGCCGATCCTGTGGCGATACACAAGCACTTGTATCAAAAGGTATTTTCAGTACATGATTCAGATCAGTTAGTCTTCTTTGTCCAGAAATATCTGGATATCAAGACAAGGAGCAACCATAAATTACTTGGAAAGCTCGAGGAGCATCTCGAGAAGAAACTAGCCGATATCTATCGCTTTTGCATCCTCAACTAGAGTGGAGGAAGGCGATACTTTTGTGCAACCCAGAGCTGATCAAAGAATATCTTATGGCTCTTGTGGATTTAAAGACGGTTCCATCTTACCATCCAATGTCCAGAAAGAGATCTTGGTCAACATTGAAGACTCCAAGCATCAAGGCCTATAATTGGCCAATAATAAAGTCAAAAAAAGGGTTGGAGCATGGCGAGCGATCTCCAAAAGGCCCTCAACCGCTTCCTAACCGACGTGGCTAACTATCCAGATCCAATTATACTGGAAGCCAACTATAATGTGGATACATTGCTAACAACTACAAAAGTGGAAACTAGGTGGGATATGTGCTTTGGTGAGTACAGTTTCAAACCGAATAAAGCCTTCAAAATGTCGGCCATTGTGGATCAAATTCCCTTGTACCAGACCTATCATCGCTTGTCTATGATGTCATTTGTTAATATCGTGAGGTTGGAAAGATGGTACACGACAGACTCACAATCCACAACACGCAACCAATTGTGGTCATGTTTTGTTTGCATTGTTGTAGAAACCGAAGGGCCAACAACTAGAAATGGCTCCCTGAAGCATATCTCCACACCTTGTATCCTTAAAAAAAAAAAATTCCAAAAAAAGTATCAACGGACTAATATTATTTTTCTTTCTTTTCACATTAATTCATTTTCTCTTTCTTATTTCTCTTTATTCTTTTAATTTTTTATTTTTTCTTTTATCCATTTGTACAAACGCTTTCTTTGTTTCACCCCTCTCAACCTCACTTTTGTTGTCGAATTTTTTTTTCTAACTTTTCGCCGAATCTTTTTGCCCCTCTTGTCTATACCACTTTTTCCCTTCCTTCCGCAGCGGTCTCACATCGCCACATCACCACATACGCCAACGCCCACGATCATATGCAGGTGCGAAGGGACTATCACCAAAGTTGTAGTGGGGGCATGTTAGAAGATTATGATGAAGATTCTTCTAAAGGATTCTAGATGGCAAAAGAGCCAAATGGTGGATATCAAATAAAGGAATCATGACATCAAACTACATTAAGGAGTGTCGACAAGTAACCGAGACAGAGTTCTAGAATCCAGATATACCGGGATTACCAATATCAGAAGGTCGACAAGTCGCGGATTGGCCAATGAGCGAAAACAAAGCCCAGTGCCTCCCCAACACATCTTACGGCGACGAGAATAAAAGCATTTTTAATAACAAGACTGAAAATTTCCTAATAGTCCACTCCTTGTATTTGAGTGAAACAAACCACCAACCGTGCTTTCCATTTAGCAATGGAACCATCAGAGTTGATCTTCTTCTTGAAGATCCACTTGTTGTCAATAACTCTCTTGTGAGTGGGGAAGTCGACCAGTGTCCAGGTCTAGGGTCTCTAAATCTTTTGATGAAGTCAAGAAAGATTGAGGTGTATACCTCTCAAGAACTGTTCAGATCTGTAGGATCTTCGGATAGTCGGTTGACAAAATTGTGATGGTGCTTCTTCTTGAAGTTGTCCAGATATGATAGATCTATGTTGGGGTCTAGTATTGTCGGCTGCTTGGCTTTTGTAGCTGTAGTTGCAGGTTCTATAGAAGAAACATCATGATTGGAAGATTTCATGCTGTGTAAAATAGGCTGAAATGTCACAACATCATTTATCGATGGTTGTTTGAAGTCATAGAATGTATTTTTCTTGAAGATTACATTTCATGAAACAAATGCTACATTGGTGGATGGATCATAACTTTATAAGCTTTATGTTCATCGGGATAGCCAATGAAAATGCACTTATTTGTTCTATGATCCAGTTTCTTCCTAAGCTCTTTAGGAACATGGACGAAACATATACAACCAAAGACTTTTAAATGGCCGACACTAGGCTTGTGCCCTTGATAAAGAGTCTTGTTGTTGACAACTTTAGTGCTGGATCTGTTCTGTACATAACAGGCTGTGGCAGTAGCTTCTATCCATAATTTCGTAGGTAAGTGCAATGGTCAGACCCGTCTACAACATCCCAAAGGTCTCTATCTATCAACATCATCCGGAGTTTTAACTTCCAGATGTAGAAGTTAGATCCGTTGAACTTGTCAATGATCCTAACTTCGTTGGATGAAGAATATGAGGACTTAACGGTAAGAGACATATCGACAGTAAAACAAATAGACAATCTCTCCATTTATTGAGCTGATGCTCTAATACCATGCTGTTCAAGTAGAGGGGTGAGAGACGATGGCAACAGAGGAAGAGAGAAGTAAATTAATTGCAAAAACAACTCTCCAATTGTTATGGACTACTACAAGCAAGCACAGTCTGAAAGAATGTAAATGTAGAAATAGATTCGCAACACAGCGTTCTCACTGATAGGATCGTAAAATAGTTCATACTCAGACAAATGAATGAGTATAGTCCACCAAAGAGATTAAATAGATGGTGGAATTTTTGTAAAGCGGTTTTCAGTATGATGTTCAATTTCGTAGTTTGTGGTGATAGTGCAGCATGATAAAGCTGGTTCCTCAGGCGTCGTAGACAGTCGTCGTCGTCTGATCAGAAACTAAGAAGTCATAGACACCTGTGTTCTAATTAGAGTGAGTGAATGAGCGTAAGCATGCAGTAGTAAAGTGTAATCAAATCACAACATGCATATCTACGTTAGACACAGATGGGAATGTGTTGCTAGTATATCACACTGAATCTTGAACAACATAGAATGTTATAACCAGAATGTCAGCGTAACTTGGATGCTAAATATCTTCCACTCCGACGAATTAGTTTGCAGCATAGAGCATCCAAGATTGATGTGAGTTGGAGGTGTATTTATTACCAGCATGATTGCAATTACAAGAAATGTTTAACTAATATACGTTTACAAGACTAGTTTAACTTAATTATGTACTTGGTCATGTACTTTGCGAATATTTAGAGTACAACGACATCTAAATATGTGTACATTGGTCAGGTGACTTGAGATCGCTGATGTGGACAAGAATGTCGCATACTTTGCATTTTCTTGGGAAGTAACTGGAGACGTTCCTCGTCAAAATAGACACCCTTCGCATTTTTCGCATTTGGGAATGTGAAAAATCCGAAGGTGTTGAAACTGATGTCAAAAGTCACATTTCGTATTTTGTCGCATTTTGGAAAAATGCGAAAAAGCCAACAAAAGTTCACTTCTTTGAATTATTTGAAAAGAAGTCACTGTAAAAAATTGTCATGTTTTTCGAGAGTTGGAAAAAATGCGAACTGTGCGACAATCAATTCATTTTATAGACTATTGCGAAAAATAGTGTATCTCTGCAGATTGATAGAAAACACTGATTTGTTGAAGTCATTGAAGATAGTCAAATCTTCAATGTTCTTCAAATTCTTGAACTTGACATTCGAATGTGAAATGAATAGGAAGGATTACCCTTTAGTCTTTGATCCATGGATGAAGATCAGTCGGAAGCCCCGACATAATCGTCCTTCGAATAGTTCGACTGTCTGAATTATGTGATTCCTGCAGATATCATATGAGCAGACATAGAACCAAAAGAGGTTTCATCTGACCCTAGATCAATGATCAATAAACGTGTAGGAAGAATCTTGAAAAAGAAAATAGTATTCACCAAGGAGAAAATTGTGGACTTAATTTCCAACAATATTGAGGTAAAATGTCTAAAATAACCATGCTTTGCTTTGCATGATATAAAATCATTTTGAAATTGTCAACCTGACATCATGTAGCCTTCAATTTGGATCTAGTAATTTGAATGCAACACTTGCAATGATCTATCAGCTGCTTCGGTAAGACTATCAAAAACTGGGAAAAAAGCCTTTTCAAAATCAAGGTCAAGTTTGATGGCAACTACCTATCCCTTGATCTTTAGTTTAGAAATAAGCCATAAAAAAAACCATCAGTAGCCAAAATCTTGGTATGACCTCTTGAAAAACTTGAAGAGCCATGAAACAGGCTCTCAACAACTAATATTTTAACATCTTAAAAAGCCATAGAACACACTCTTAGTAGCCAATTTCTTGGCTAGAATCTTGAGGCATCTTGAAGAGCCATCATATTGGCTCTTAGTAGCGACAATCTTGAGCTAAATCCTGAGAATCTTTTGTTTAGCTCCTTAATCTTGAAAGAGGGCTCAGGTAGCCAAAATCTTCAGATGAATCTTCTGAGCCTTTGAAGCTCGAACCTTAAGGTCTTGGCATTTTCACTTACACTTTTGAAATATTTGTATGCTTATGGTGAAATATGAGGCGGGACGATTTTCCAACGCGACATAGACATTACAAAAGTAAGGTATGCTAGATATATTCAGTCTGACTTATTGTAGTTTGAGGCATTTACGGATTGTAGCTTTCAAAATGGCAATGTTCCATTTGCATGTTGCACTTCCTATGGAATGCACTCCGATTATTAAGAAAAATTCGAAAGTTGTGGAGAATGTTGTTGCAATAGTTAGAGAATTGAGAATAAATAATCATAAAAATATAGATTTGTGGGTGGATGGATCAATTTATCCTAATGATCCGGCTACGAATTTGTGTGCAAATTTTAAGTCCGTAACTCATCTTCTCAGATTTGTATGTGAAGGAAATAGCGGATTACTTGGATATTGTCAAAGGTTGTATGATATTGGAATGCATAGCATATCTTGTCTTAATGAACAATTACAACGTGCAAATCAACAATTGCCTCATTATGTGCAACACACTAGTGCTGAAAACAATGCACTCAAGCATGCTATGTCAGAGTTGAGTGCTACAGTCAGGGGATCAAACCGAGAAATGTTAGAATCCATGGAAAAGTTGCGATCCGAGAGTTTAAAATCTATTGTTGATATAAAAGTTATCAAAAAGACAATAATGAAAAGGAAAAGAAAGAGCAAACCGATGCAAAATACTGATGACTTATCTACACATAGCGGCAATAAAAAAAAAAAGAATTCGAACATTCAAGTACGTTTTCTTCTAAATTGTTTATTTGATTCGTATTTGACATTTAAGATTGATTTGCATTTGATAACATGCATTATTGATTCATTAAACATAATTTGAGTTTTATATGTTTGTTGCAAATCGTGCTTTGTGGCAAAGAATTGTTTAACAGATCGTTCATGCATCGGATCATCTTTAAGTATGTTTTACCTAGAAAGTCAGCAAAGGCAATGATGAAAAATGCTCAGTTTGAAAAAATGAAAAATGAAATTGCAGAGACTATTTTGAATAAGGTTTAAACTTACTTGGATGCAAATGTGATAGTGGGTGCATGTGATGTTTTTAGAATTAGCTGAGATGCTTATTCTACTTTTTTTTAAATAGTTAAAGAAGCTTTTTTCTCAAGTGATGGTGAAGAAAACTTATCTTCCTCGTCCACATCGGGTAAGATTAGCAAGAAATTATTATAATGACGGAATTTTCATCAACTTTTTTATTAGTCCAACAAAAAGTGGGGAAGATTTTATTATGCCTTTGTAGACATTGGCATCCATATTTTGACTATCATGTTTCCAAAGACATGTTGTATCAAGCCTCAATATGTGACAAAGGGAGCTGATAAGTGCCTATGTACATGCAAATACAAGCTCGAGCATGAAATTATCATAATCATCCTAAGTGACCCTCCTTGGGGCAAGAAATCTTCTGGCTCTTTATAGCTGGGTGAGTATTTGACTTGCACCATAGAAAAAGAGAATTTTTTGCATATAAGAAAGTGGTAGAAGGCAAAACAAGAGGTTTAAAGCTAGCCTAATCTTAATTCTATGAAGCTAGCACAGTACAAGCTGAAGAACATACTGAAATCAAAAGGTAAACAAACCAGAGGTTTCTACTCTCTCTTAAAACTAAAGTTGTAGCGGAGTGAGACGATTCCACATTCTTTGCCAAGGAAATTTCAGCCCCTCCAAGTTACATTTAGAAAAGTCCAATACTTTACTCTTCAGTACACTATAGTACAAAGAAAAAATTGCCACTCAAAATAATCGGAACCATCGAATGATGCTTGTTTACTCTTTATTTACGTTTGCCTTTGACCATCATAAAACAGGTTGAAAAATTTTCGAATCTCTACAGTGCACAGCATGTGGTGTACTGATGTCACTTATATTTCATATTAAAATTTGAGATCAAACTTCTATTACAAATGAAATGATTATGCTTGTCTTAAGAGATGATATACAACCCGAGGAAGGAAACATCTACCTTCCACACTTCTATGGTAAAATAAAATAAAATAAGCAAAAGCTTCTTATGGCTCAAAGAACTACAAAATTGAGATCCCACGATTGTCATCAAGTGTAATTCTCCTGAGCAGACACGAAGAAAATTAACATATAATTCTATGTTATTTTCTAAAGAAAACCATCTCCGCAGGAATCATCTACAGCTCAAATGGGGGAAGTTAATAAGCCACGAATGAAGATTTCAAACAAAACTCTATCAGCCTCAGCTGGACCTTGAGAACCATATGCAAAAAGAATAGCAGCCAAAATTGACTCCACAACATCAGCAGCAACTTTATTTGGAACGCCATGTCTCCTATTCCACTCACGAGGCACTAAGGCCAAATTTTGTTCCTCGTCTTCCACCAGATCTCCCTTGCCCATGATGATAAATCTGCAAAAGACACCCATTTTCCCTTTATAACAAGTACCATGAAAAATATGTACACCTCATCATCTAAATAAAGAGCACTCAGACACTGCTGCTGTTTGAGTACACTTGAGGCTATAAATGACACAACATGACCTATATAAGGTTACAAAAAGAACAGAGCACTCTTAGCTAATGAATCTAGCCATTGTCAGTTGTTTGCAGGGTCTTAACAAACACAGATAATGAGATTATCTTGGACAGATTTTCTTAGGACTCATTCCATAATGCAGAACATAAAACATTACAAATTTCTCGACAAAAATGAAATTGAGTTAACATTGCTACATAATGCAAAGAAGTAAAAACTCATCGGTGCTGGAAGGATACAAGGACTAACGGGATCATTTAAATTGTGTAGGGGACAAAACAACTTATCAAAAAGACCCCGTAATAGCTGTGAAATTTTGCTTCCAAAGAATGCAACTTGGAGTGGTTAAGAATGTCATCAAGATCACATCTAAAACCAAGACAGATGAACAGGTCCTTGTCTAAAATCAAGGAAAACACAACAAAGCAGTAAGTGAGAAATAAAGCAAGTGCCACTGGTTACTTTTTGGGTACTGAGGCCTTCTTACCTTACAGTCCAACTGAGAAAATCAAGTGAATGGAAATCAGAGTCACATGCTAGTTCCTACAGCTTTTATGCCAACCAAACAGAGACTTTATTTATCATGCAGTTCATGGTTTTCTTACCTTAGAGTCCAATTGAGAAAATCAAGAAAATCCAAGTCACATGCTGGTTCCTACAGCTTTTACGCAAACTAAACAGACACTTTACTTATCATGTAGGTCATAATTGAGAGGAGAGAAATTAAACAAGAATTTAACCTGTCAAGGTCAACGGCTCGAAGATACAGATTGTTGGTGTTGTTGCAGACCAACATTGACCTCATTTTACTCAACGAACCTTCATCAGCCTCTGGGTGCAACAAAAACAGGCGGGTTGCTATAATTGCCCCTAGCCATGCATCCCCTAGATATTCCAATCTCTCATAACTAGCCTGCCTTGAGCCAAAGTAAGATGGATGTAAAAATGCAAGTAATAACAGGTGATCGAGGTACTCGGGAACGTTGGTAGATCCTAAGAATCCAAGTGTGCTTTTCACTAGGGGTAAACAGTCCTTTATCCACCATTCTAAACAGCTTAACTTATCAGGAGAAAGGCGAGCTGCTAACGTAATATTTCCAGCCCGGCCACTAAAGATGCTTTTAAGCTGTGTCATCCAGCTACTAAGGTCGACAGATGGATAGATCCCAAGCTTATTCAGATACTCCCAGCACTCCGCACTTAAAAGTCCATTCTCCATTTTTTGCAAGTCTTGAATTCTGTTCTCATTTCCAGATTTGTTTCCATTTTTTGAAATTGGAAACTGAGCCTCAGTAAGAGTGGCAGACTTGTCTGTGATCGCTGCTGCATCAATAGCTTTTAAGGATTTTCGTTGCTTTGAAAGAGCTCCATACTCTTCCTTTGCGTCCAACATATCATGCAATATCTTCCGCTTTTTCTTTGTTATAATCTCGTTCGTGCCTATTGTTCTGTTATCAGGGCACTTTGCGGTGAGAAAATCATCAATGAACTGTTCATCACATGCAAGGATTCGGATGTTTTTGCTGCGCAACAGCTGAAGCACAGAAGTGATGCAGAATTCCTGCATAGCAAATGGCAAAAGGAACTCCTCAAATTTCTGTACAAGCTCAAGCCCATTCGAACATGGAAGCACGGAAGAAAGTGAACGAGCTAGGTCAACTGCTGCATCCACATTACGGCATGCCCAACCTTGATTTGCTGCTTTTGGAAGGTGTGAAGTTCTGTACAGAACTTTCTTTTCGCGGTTCCAATATGCTGCCTTAGACCCGTATACTTCAACCATTAGCTTTGGCTGATTAGATTCAGAACAACCATAAAGCTGGTAGTTGACCTCAATCTTTGGCACATTCAACTCCTCGGATTGCATGAGAGGAAGTAAAATTTCTCGTCTGTCCTGGTACTGAGACCCTCCTGTTAAAGAAGAAGAGAGAAATCCCATAATAACCAAAAAGAGTGGCTTCGCAAGGAACGGGACCAAGTCAACATCATGGTATAAACTTGACGAAGAAAGAGAGACTGGCTCAATCATACACATTCTTGTAGCTTCTGATAATGAAAGAGCACCAAGCTCTTTGTACAGCAAATGCAAGCTCTGTATCTCCTTTGACCCCAAAGATGGAGGTTGCCATGCTAAAGGAAGTGCAGGATATTTATCTGTAAAGACCTATACAAAAGCACCAGTTTAAAGACGAGACCTCGGACAAACAAACTTGTATATCCTTGTGCAACAAGCCAAAGAAACCAATTCCACAGTTCTGACTAGTGCAAATCTTGTAACTCCCTTCAAGCTTAAGATCCAAATCCTTAACAGATAAAAGGGGATTCATAAAAGATCTGAAAACTAAGAAAAAAATGCAGACAGTTTAAATCTACGAGAAACTTCTTTACAGTGTTGTAGTTGCCAACACATGAACAGAAAGCTGTTCTTTTTCTTCTTTCTGATACAACTAAACTTCCAAGTTCCAACAAAAAGTGATTTCATGGTGCTGTTAGAGTTTGTAGAGAGCATTGAAACGGAAGAGGTAATATGGGTTGGAAAATGCTTTTCTACTGTCCCCAGCTAGGTGAACTGCCAAGGATAAGTTGTGGAGCAATTAAGGGGTAGAATTCTGCATCCCTTCAGGCAGATGACATGGTTTTGTAGAGAAATTATTGAGCTAAATCCAGTTTCAAAATCAGCTAAGATACAAATGCTATGAAGATCATAGAAAACAAACCACTGAGAGAGCAGTAACGAAACTTCACAGTATGGAAGGCTATCGAAGGTATAGGATAATAGTCACAACAGAACAGGCAGATACTTTTCAGATATATGTTATGGCTAGGATAATATGTGACATGACATAGGAGACGTGCAATCTTCAACCCTATGGAGTCCACCCACAAAGTCTTCAACCATAGACTTCATCATGCGTAATGTGGACCAAATACCATGACACCCCTACTCAACTTGTCCACACCCAAGAACACATGCAGGTCACATGCAGGTCCCCATTAGCTTTCATATATTTGTACAAAAACCAACATCCTGAGTTTTCATGGCTTCTCCAGAGGTGAAGGGCAGACTAAGTCACAGTGCAGGCTAGCACTAAAGAGCAAAGACAATCAAATGAAGTCCCTACTTCTCATGGGAAATAAGGAAAATTTCCACTTCATCATTTCAGCTTGCTCAAACCCTAATCAAATAACATAGCTGGTGGGCACCAATAAAGATAGAACAAATTAGCTCAAACCAGCTGGCCCTAACCCGAACAAATATCTCAAATATGAATTGCATGTCTGCTAATACAGTAGACAAATGTATTGAGGATATGCTCAGGGCATATGTAACTTGTGAGGCAGAGGAGCATGAAAGGCATCTTCTACTTCTATGGTTTGCTCGCAATGATAATAAGCAGTCTCCAATGGGCTACAACTTGGTTATGCTTATGTGAGATTCAGCTAAGGCCACCTGCCACCTATTACAGCAACAACAAGAGGGATAAAGGTGCAAGAGGTTGCATTTTGAATGATATTCATGGAACACTGCTACTCACAAGGAAGAATGTCCATGAGAGCTCAAAAACTATGTGAAGCTTAAAAGTTTTGAGGAATGTAATCGGTTGTCTAGCAAATTCTAAAAGATTAGAAATTGTTGCTGACTAGGAAGGATAATTGTCTTCAAGGTATTGTATATCGTTTGAAATAATAAAAAAGTCCATGATGTGGATTATAAGCTAGCTGTTACAGAAAGGATTAAAGGGCATCAAGTCTTTCATGTAAGAGGACTCAGGGCATCTACTTGAAGGGGTGTTGCTGGATTCTTAAGACGAGTTAGTCCATGTTGAGAACATTTCATGTAGAGTTCTTTTGGAGCCTAAAATAGTGCCAACATTATTTTTGAGTACTTAATCAAGTGAAAAGGACATCCAAAGGATGACGCTACAAGTTTGACACTAATAAGTATCTAGAAAAAGAGTGGTTGAAACGATAAACTGACAACGCAAAGAAAGTTATATACAAAAGTTCATATTGATCTCTATTGCTTCCTTAGATGGATTATGGTTGTGCATAATCATATCTTTAACTCATCATATTCACTAAAGTTCAGATCATGGAAAAGAATGACTTAGCCAATCCAAGATTGAATAAAAGGAGAGTGAGAGAAGAGGTCAATACCTACCTTGTAATGAATTTCCCTTCCCAATAGCAAAGGAATGTGCAACAAATGAATTTGTGCATTCTACAGTTGTCAAATCTCAATGGCAAGACAACTCGAGTATGGGTTGAATACCCCATTTGACATGTACACAAGGTATTTAATTTGATGCTCGATATATAAGTGTGAAATCTAGCATGAGGCCCATTCTTTATTTTTCTGCATAAGTTATTGCCTTCTATTGTCAATTTATGTACAAAAGACGTGAGTGAGACATCTTTTGGCAGTCATCCTTGATGATCTACATTTCTAGGACTCCCTCTCCTTGTCACATTGAAACGCCTATGACAATTGATATTCAACTTGCGACAAAATCTGCTAATCCTTGCATTAGAAGCTCCATAAGGTCGGGAACTTTGGATCTAGAGTCAGTTAACTCTCGTTCCCCACCAATTAAGTAGTGAATGGATGGCGCAAGGTACTTTTATAGGTTCATGGAAAATGTTCTCCATTTGTTTTTTAAGAGATTTCCATGAACCTCGATTTGTTGGCGAACGAATCGCTATTTGTCAATGAATCATTCGAGTCCAATTAAACTACGAAAGGATCGGACCTTGGGGGGGAATGATTCTTTGACTTTGAATAGTTATTTTATTGTGCTAAACATCAACAATTCTTTGGTTTTGCTTTTCAATGTTCTGATTTGTATTCAAATGTTTACCTGGTGTACTGTTTGATGATGGATCATGAATAAGTCATAGAGTACAATGTTAAGTTGAAGCTGGAACATGGAATCTACTATCTAGTTTGTGAAGTTTGAATTATGTCCATTCAACATTGTCATGTGCACTTGTGATTCTGTTGACAATAATTTGGTGTTAAGCTTCAACTTTCTACAAGCAACAGTGAATTTTGAAATATATGTAGCACATGTTGATGATTATCTAGAGCTCTATAATGGTAACCATTTTCTTAACCTTGAATTGAAAGCCTAGGTTTTACATTATGTACCAAGCTAAGTAGAGGAATGTGTAACACTGTTGTAAGTAATATCTAAATAAAGGTAGGAATATTACACACGTACCTTCAAAATCTTTTCCATTGTCTCTCAGTTTAATCATCTATTGCAAAACTAGTCATCAAATTGAGAATATGAAATCTTATAACATGAGAACTTCTTGCCAAAAATATCGTTCCCAGCTTCTCAGTTTTTTACCCATAAAAGGGTTCACATGCCTAGATAAGAACCCATCAAAAGTATCAAGATCCTCGTTTTTGAGAAATAAGGGCGGTTCCATTCCTACACTTTGCGGGTTTTCCTGAGCACTGTTTCAAACTTATATTTAAGGACATGGCATTCCCACGTTCCCAGGTTCTCGAAAACATTCCCGTTCCCAACGGTCATGTTCCCATTTCATTCCCGTTCCCTGGCAACTATGCTCCTCATGACATGTAATGCACATGAGAGATAATTCAGCTACTCATGAGAATGTGTCATACATGTATTTGCCAATGCACTAAACTCTCACCTACAACCCAAACTCTCAATCAAATTGTCGGGGTCGCACTCAACCATCTCCAGTGGCATAAGTAAGAGCGCATGGCAACCTTCACTATTACAAATGTCACGCCTAGTGACTTACAACAATAGTGTGAGCATAAAGCTTTAAGTCATCGTCATCAACCTCAAGGCTCAAATACATGAAGAGCAGTTGTAGCAATTGGAGGTTGCTTACAATCTTAGCCCAATGGTATAGGATCTTGCATTTAAACATAGATTCTTTGTTCATACATTAGTTGTCTCACATGAGGAATATCAATAATGTAGGTTGTGAAAGAACAACACATGACCAACCACAATAATAAGTGGTAGAAAAACACACACCATGATGGTGATAAATGGCCACTAGACGTGAGTTGGAGCACTATGAATCAACATACTTATGCTCCAAGCGAGATGGCCTTCTCAAGTATAGACGAATGAAGCTATGTCACAGCTTGCATTGGAAAGTACCATGCAATCCTGCATTGTAATGAGAAATGGTGTCGAGAACTATAAAATCCAGAACAATGTATGATAGCTTTGTGAACCCATCACTTTACTCTCAGAGGGTACCTGTCCATTGTAGTCAATGGAACATATACTCTTGCTTTGTGAGCAAACCTAGAACAATGATAGTTGTCCCTAAACCTTCGCAATCGGAAAGTCTATGCGTGTACGCTTTAAGCTGTTTTATTTCTGAGTCCTCTGCCAGGTGGAAGCACAACCATACATATGCATGGTTTTTACTTGAATTTTCGTGTATCACTCTTACAATGCATATTAAAGTAGACTTCAGATTTGGCAAGTCCATATTTCAGCTCATTACCATTTAATTAACCAGAAGATCAATCTTCTTGAAATAGTCCACAAGGGATGAATTATGCTTTTTTTTAAGGTGGAGGAGAACTAACAACTGGGGAACTAAATGTAGGGAGTTTTGGTTGAGGATAAGTCTTGGGCCGAAGGAGAGTCAGCAAGTTCTCCACCATTAATTACATATAAAAGATTGTTACCAACAGCCTGACACACAACACTTGATTGAAATGGACTTCTGACTCAAAATGAAACCCGTACTTCGTGACCAATCATGTTCAAACACTACTCGTGGGTTCTTTTATGCTGCACACTGAAATTTTGTTAAAAAAGTTACATACTCTTATTTGACTTCATGGACAACCCCTTCAAACTGAAATAGGAGTTCCATCCTTAGTCTCCTAAGTATAACTAGTCGATTTATCAACCATCCTAATGACCCACCAACTAGTCAGGGTTGTAATTCAAGGTTTCTCAATCAAAACTATTTGACTACTGAAGGTGAAACGGCAAAGGTCATATTCCCCAACAGGATCTATCAAAAGGTGGAAATTTTTCATTTAAGGGCTATAGTTTTAATTGCATATTTTTATGAGAAAGTCAACCTTGAAAGAGGCAATGCTCTTCAAAAAGAGAATCTTGCTAAATTTAGTTCATCTTTCCTCATTACTGGAACTCTCCAGACAAGAAGTAACCTATGTCCTGCACAATAGCTTCAAGGTGGAATGATCTGTTTAGCCACTCATGAAATATCAAGCAACACAAAATGTTGAGCTGAAATGTCATATTTCTTTTCAATTATTGCTTAGGCGAAATATGCATTTTGAATCTTGAAGAGAAGTGTGCAGAAGATTCTGCTACCTTGTCCTTTCACAAGCTCTGCACTTAACAAGGTGCCTATAGAAGGAACAGCTATTAACATGGAAATGAATACATTAGATTATGTTTCATGCTAGAGCAGCATGGTATCCTGTGAAGTAGTCACAAACTGGAAGAATAAGCCCATCGCACATTGCAATGTTTCTAATGATTCACTAGCATACCTCTGTTTCCCCCTTTTCGCTCTTGTCATGAATGAGTATAGCAAATCATGATTCACAAATCTGAAAACAAAGGCAAAAGTACATTGGCATAGACAGACTCACCTTCTCCAGATATAGATCATCTGAAATGAAAACTTCATTGGCTGACTTCAGCAACAACGTTGGATTGTCTTCCTGGCATCTCTCCTTAAAGGTAGAGCTTTGGTCTTCTTTTTCTGCTTCATGATCATCTCCATTCAACATCATGGTCAAAGAAGAAATCAAAGTAGTCGGCAGCTTAATATTGTGATTTGAATTTTCCAGCTTCCCTTTCTGTTGCCTCACGGCATCAACATGCAGTGCAATTTTGCTCCATATCTTCTCAGCAACTACTTGAGAGACTTCGCTCACTAGCTTCTCTGTAGTAAGTGATGTTTGACAAATCTCTAACCATTTGTTTAGGTATAAGTCAACACCTGGCTCTAAAACAACCCCAAGCCTTTTAAACCATCCTTCCAAAGATCTGTCATATATTCTTGACAGAATTGCGTGCTTCCCCTGAAATAGAGAGCTTGGATCATCCCAGATACAGTCACTGGGAACCAACCAAGAAGCATCTGAGTGATTGCAAACACCCTTTGGCACCCAAATTAGAAACAAAAATTCAGTCTGGTGCTCATGTATATTGTTCTGTAGATACTTAAAAAGACGCTCTACTGTCACTAGATTTGTCTTTGTGGCAGGCTCACTAAAACTTTTCTTCAATATCTCCAAAATATTTCCTACTGAGACTTCTTGTTTTAGGCCCAAAAACTGCAAAGCTACGAAGAGCTCTTTCTCATCAGGTATTGCCTCTGGTGCAATGTACGGTAGCAAATCACTGTCACAGAAAATTTATATTATACACATTATCATTGTCGAAAATAAATAACTAAAATGATCTAGCACATACAAATACCAACAGCATCTAGCTTCTTAAGTAGAAAAAACACCTTTTGAGGGCTGCAGAAACATTTACCCAAATGCTGCATCAAGTGCAGGTGTTCTGATAAAAGTTTGCTCAGGTTTCTTATACCCATGAGTGGTTGGTAACCATGCATTAGCCTTCAATGTCTTCATAAACACAGATGACTGCAGTTGAGTGCACTCTGTAGCCGAATTAGTGTGGCCTCTGGGACCAGTAGCCTCAGATTTACATGCACAAAGCTTTGCAATCCACTTTATCAGCAAACTTGCTTGTTTTGAAGAGAGGCCCTTTTCAACAGCTAAAAGCGCCCATGTAGGATGAGGATCAATATCTAACAAATCCTTAGCACCAAAATGATGCCTTAGGAATGCTATACGAGCCTGCCAATCCTCAACAGATGGTTGTACATTATGCAAATGTTGTTGCCAAGCAAACCCTTTTACGGAAACATTTGGGAGCCAGTTTTCCATATACAATGGGGAAAGCTTTATAAATAGCTTGTTTCGTGGATCAGCATCATCCAGCAAGAGAGGCCATTCACTTCCAGACCTCGGAAGCAGCAAAGTTTTCTTCAAATTCTTGGGCTTACGATGAATGACGAGTTTTGTTTCCGATACAATTGGAAGAGACTTCAAGTCTACTGCCTCACCCAAGGAGAGCAGCTTCTTATCAAGTGCTAAACGCAAAAACTCTGTCACCTTGAAAACAGATTTGATGTCATTATTAGATTGGATAGCCTGTGGGAAAACAATAGCACAGCTTATCAGATTACAAAGTATTATGAATTAATCAAAGTCCATGTACAACTTTCTAAACCCAGAGAAGGCTATAGCAGCATTGTACATTCTTTCAACTGATCAGATAGCTGAAGGGCATCTGTTCGAGTTAGAAGCAGAACTTAGACCTAAAGGATCAATTTGGAGACATCAAATGCTGAGCAACAACTGTTGGCAGGAACATCTGAAGATTGTACCCCCAGAGAAGAGCCTGCCAGGTTCTACATACCTGGAGCAGTTGTTGTGCATAAGATTGCACAGTAAGCTCATTCACGTGTACAGTATGTTGGAGCCAGTTTAGCAATTGTTTCCCATCAGCTTCAGCTCTAATCAGTTGATATATGCTGAGGGGCACAAAAGCACAAAATAAAGTGAGTTCAAAAAAATGGCAAAACATGTAAAATTTAGGGAGATCAAAGCAGCAGGACTCAAAATTGTAACTTTATTGAAACCGTTTTCCCATATTCCAGCAGAATAGCTTTCACCGCTGGTCACCTTTCTGGTAGAATTTGTATCGGTGCCAAATGCTGCAGACTATGAACTTGTTCAAAAAGCCACTTCTCACTATCACTTTGAGGAAAATACACAGGGTACTTCAGGGTGCAACATGAGAGATCAATAGACATGTCTTCTCGATAAACCCGAACAAAAGGCTTCTCCAGGTATATAATTTGCTGGTCTGCAGTGAACCTTGACAAACACACAGATATCCTTGTTTCACTATCATCGTCTTGGCTCACTCTCAACAATCAGGTCATTGTAAAACTAAATTTAACACCTTAATAACAATGTAAAACCTTACATCAGAAGTCTTATATTCAGAATAACAAGAAAGACAGTTGAGTGCCATTGTGTTGAGTATTTTCACCCTTGCATGAGAAATCTGAGCAGCTTCACATACAGACGATCAGAAAGCCTCAGGCACCACTCACGATCTAGAACACAAGCAGCATACTCCTGAATGTTTAAGTGTCCAACTCCAAGACATCTGAGTTGTTCATAATGCTTCTCCTTAACAATGTCATCAACAACGTAAATATTAGAAACATATGCCAGAGGACCGGGCAAAGAAAGGCCCTCAGCTTTAGCTTCATAGACAATTTCCAAAAACTGCTTGTCTACAAATCTTGCTTTGTCAGCTGAGCAGAATTGCATTTTGCAGCTCTCTCCTGATACTGCACCAGTTTGATCAGTTATCACCGGACTCTGTTTGGAATGATAAATTGATGAAACAGGCACAACCTCCAGAGAGGAAAGCTTTTTCACCATGTCCTGACGAAAAGGTTCTAAGGCCGCAAAGTGTGAAAAAGTGGGTATAAAACTAAGAATGCTGTACTTGGAAGGAAGCCTTGACAGAGCATCTTCACTTGCTTGCAGTGCAAGATAACCATGAACAAAAGTCTCAACCATGCAAGCCAAAATACCCTGATTCCATGATCTATTAACATGAAAAGTCTCTCTTGAAGCCACCAGCACAAAATCTGCATTAACCAAAAAGGGCCATCCGCTCTCCACCTACAGACCAAAACAATCAAATCGATATATATGTCTTTCCAGAACAATCTAGTAAACAAGTTATGTTTGATAGACTCAAACAAGCTGACTCCTCACAGAATCGACTAAAATCCAAAAGTTAGACTTTTCTCCCATCTTCAACTTCAAGGCCATAACTGAGAAGATAGGAAAAAAATCAAGTGAAAGGTGATTGATCACGTCATATGCTGAACATGATTTTGAGTGATCTAATTTTAAGGTGGGAGAGATACCTCAGTAGGTAAAAATGAAAAAATGGAATGAGAAGCATTTGGTAGACCATCCAGAGGAAATGCCAATGTTATGGTCCATGTCTTCACGCCATGGCGCTTCTCCTCCAACACATTCTCAAAAACTGGAAATTCCCCTTTGAACAGGAAATAATAAACCTCCGATTTCTTTCTTGATCTAAGTCTTATGATACCATTTCCCAAAATTTCACGAGTTACTGCCATAGCATTATCCTGTCATTGAGCCATGAGTTGAACAATTTTTAGCATTGTACAGTGGATATAACAGATATTAGCTCAAAAATAGGTCACTATCCCTTTGAACCAGATTACACAGCTGTGATTTATGTAGCTTTAAGAATTGTCATACCCTTGATCATGCAAGCAAACAAAAAACCCATTGCTACATAAGATTATTGTTACATTTCTAGAATAAAAGAACAAGCTTGGAGCTGTTTGAACTAAATATACCTCTGGCTGTTGCTTCAAACCAGTCTGATCACAAACAAGAAGCTTATCAAGTTTTTGCAAAAAGAGAATAGTTTCAGGAAGAATCTCCTCCAATTGTCGTTGCACATAATTGAATCGTCCCTTCTTGAGTGGAAGAAGAATGCATGTATTATCTTCTAAACTTTTAAGCTTCTTCCGGAATGACAAATTCAGCTTTTCAATCCAATATGGCACAATGTAACCAAGATTAATGTCAGCATCCGGCTCCTCATCAAACCTGGCCACACAGGTATTTCTTGTCATCTGCAAGGTGCCTCAAGCCTATGACAACCAGTATGATTAACTTTCTACCAAATAACAACTTAGCTTGGCAAATAAAGACCCAAATTCAAAGAACTTATGGTTGCTAGAAATTGAAATTTTCAATTTTTTTAATGGCCTCTTGGACTGGTAACTGGTTATTGGACCTGAAGAACTTTTTTGACATCATAAGTGACATGAAGAATATTAGAACATGGAATAATTGTAAATCATAGACTCCACAAAACAAATTAATAATTGCATCTCCAAGATGCTTAAGCTTAGGAGTTCCAATCCCAGAAAAAATAAGCAAGACAAGCAATCCTTATATTTTACTGAGTCCACCTAGAAGGCCTTAGACCATCAGGTATACCATGCATGGGACAAATTAAAACCCTCAAAATCCCTTCTCACATCATCAACACTCCAAGTGTGGGAGGTGCAGGTGTAATATGTGTACTAGAGGACAGTTTTCTGTGAGCAATAAACAGAGCAAGCTTCTTAAAAGATAGGAGCATTAGTCATAATACCTGAAACAATAACCATTGCTTATAATACATGGTCTTCTGCTCACCATGAAGACACTCTTGAAACCTATGCCCATTTCCCCAATATAGTTGCTCCTGAACAAGTTGAAACATATGCCTCAGAAACAAGATTTTGAAGGATCAGTAGCACGTAGTGAAAATGCAGAGAACAAACCTTACCCTTTTAAGGAGCTCTTTTTGGTGGAGGAGCCGGCACTGCAAAGAGCATCAACATGCTGAGAAAGGAAACCAACTTCATTGTTGATTACAACCAGTGTATAATCAGCAGCATCGTTGTCAGTTTCCCAGTTTCCAGTTTCCCTGCTGCTCTCGTTGACAAGGGGATCTCCCCTCATCAAAAAAAAGTTCATATATCGAGAATGGTTTTCTGGATAAGTATTATCTTCAGCATTCTGCATAGAAATTCGTCACTATTACAAATTCATTGTCCAGCAATTTGCACGTTTGATAAGTCTTTCAGAAGAAGTCAATGATGCTGTTTGGGGTCTCTTTGACGCATTTCCGTTGTTCAAATTTAAAAACATCCTGACTGTATCTTCTTATTTGGTGGTTAGTTATACACAAACAGCTGTTGATCAAAATTTTACTACCTCCACCAAAAACTTGGGCACCATTCCCCAAGAAATTCTGTAGAAGAAAACTGATAGACTGAAACAAGAGTTCTGGTATAGCCTTGTGAACCTAATAAAACAGACTAGAATCATCTATCAAATCTAAACTGTCTAACTTGCTTGGCCAGTAAGGTTCAGCTATGTTTATAGACCTCTAAAGAACCAAAGTTATTCATGTTCAATGGTGTTTCTGTTAGAAAACTGACTTGCTCATACAAGTAACCCAAGACAAGATTCCTATTGTGATGAAACAATAGCCAAACACATGAGAGGAATTAGCACACAGCCATGGCCCAATTATCCTAATTAATCCAACATTAGGGGTAATAATGTGAACATTAACTCTAGCACACCCCCTTAACGTTTACATTGTCAAGACTTATGCATAGCACAAGTATGCATGTGTATTCTCCATGTAGCCCACATAATGAAGATCCTCAATTCTGATGTAAAATCCACGATCAACTCTGATCTCAATGTCTTCAGTACAATTTACACGATGTAGAATTTCCCTTGTATGATGATGTAGAATTCCTTTGAATGTCGATCCTTTTTATATGAACCTGCTTCATATGACTCCCAATTTCTTGCTTTAATGTCTTCATGTCCCTTTAATGTCTATGTGTGACCACCATGAGTGCAACATATCACCGGATTCCTTGACTTCCTTTGAATCAAAGAACTTTGACTCCCTCTGAATCAAATAATGTAGACATGATAACCTTTGCCTTAACCCTGAGAACTTTGAACTTTGCTTGAAGATTGACTCCCTTGGTCTTTTTGAATATCTTTCAAGCTACCACAAAGGATCTCACCAACATTCATGTAAACCTCTTTGATTACCATAATACCACCATGATAACCATAAGTAGGAAATAGATCTATAAATGTCAACAACAAATCTCATACATCAACAGTTAGAAACTTGTATTTCATAAGTAGTTGGCTCCACTTCTGTGTCGATTCCTTGAATTGAATCCACTTCAATTCTCCTGGTACTTTCATAAGTTACCATGTGTGATGGACTTGATGGATTTTATTGAACTACTCCCCCTGGATGTACACTTCATGTTTGCATTCCAACCACTCTCCAACAATGATACAAATAGAATGTCATCCATGAACCCAACCAAATATGCAAGTAATAGAGCATCCCCAATAGAAAGATAAAATGTATACAATGCTTCCTCACACAAAGTAATTGATATTCCCCCTCAAATACTTTCTCACACAAAGTACTTGGCATTATCTTCTCCATGGAATCTCCTGCCTCTATCATAGAGTCACTTGCCCCAAACAACTTTCCAACTTAGAACGCATCTCATCAAGACATCTATTTATTCTCATATGCAAACTTCCCAACTAGTGTACATCCATCTTCCTTGAAGAAACCTGCTTCACTTCAGAAGACTTCATATTGATTTTCTAAGGATGATCAATAACCTGTCAATTCAAAGAAATGAACCCGGTTGTTTTTCTTGAGGCAAAAAAACAAGTGCTTTTTATCTTCAAAATCTGTTGCCTTGAATACGAGCATGTAAGTGATGTTTAATCTCTACCAGCAAGCAAGAAGGTTCTGGCTTGCTTTAAACAATTCTCTGTTGCTATGTCATTCTGTTTTATTTGAATTCTGTTGCACATGAATTCTGCAAAAATCTGTAGCTATGTTGTTCTGTTGGATTTGAATGTTCGGGAAACTTAAGTGCTAGCTCAGGTGTGTAGAAAGCAGAGGACGAGGCTCAGTGAGAGTTGGAAGTGCAGAGGAAGAAGAGCGGGAGACATGGTGTAGGCAACCAAAGAGCTCAGTTAGCAAAGGGCATAATTACCCTCTTACAAAAAATGCTTCATTCAGTTGACACTATGAAACTGAAAACATGGAGTTGTTAGCTGACGGTAAGTGGAGCAGCAAATTCAGTTACTCAAGTTTCTGAGGGCAGGTGGGAGGCAACCGTCGCCCCACCTTACTGAGCTGGATAAGCACTCCAATAATTCAAAGGGAAAAATAACGGGTAGTGGAAGAAAGAGCTTGGCAAATATGACTAGTTTAAAGAGAATCGGAAACTGAAAGGATTCCAGGTAAAATGGGGAGAAAAGACAAAGAAATATGTTTCTTGCTATCGTACTTGCTGAACAAATTTTTTCACATGTGGTGTTGAAGGGACAGAAATGTTTGATGCATTTTATGTGTATAAGAGAGCAAAAGCAGTAGCGCTCCTACAATGCGAAAGGGCAAAAATGTAGCTGCTAAAATTCTTCTAACAGGAGCTCAATTGGGAAAAGACCATCAAAAACTTAAGCATGTAACTGCTACAGTATCATAATGTTTACAAATTAAGTGCGACGTTGATCTCTACAGCTTGGACGCTGCTCCCGCAGTAATAATTCTAGACAATACACACAACTTTCAAACAACAGTGCAATACTTTATACAGTCTTCACTTCTTCTCAGTCGCATTCACAGGGAAGAAAAGTGCTCCAAACAATTTTCATCTCAGACATGCAGCAAAGATAGAGAATAAGGCCGCAGCAATAACCTACTTTGATGATGCCAAGTGTTTAAAGGCTAACTCCGATTATTACAGTTCAGTGAACTACCTGAATAAGCTCTAGTATAAAATGAGACTCCTTCTGGTACAGTGCTTCTGAGAGCAATGTCACTGTCTTATGCAAAGTTGCAGCGAGCGGATTTTCCTGACCCTGTGGCTTGCCGATACCGAATCTTTCAGACCGTATTCTTGCAATGTGCTGGCACGCTTCTGACTGCTTTCGAAGTCTCTCATTCGCCGCTTGCAATTTGCTTTCCGCCTGCATCTTCATCCTGTCCACGGCTTCACTGTGAAGCCAAACCAACAAATCCGCAGATTCTAAGTTTGATCACCAATGTTTCTTCCAAAATTCCCCCGGGAAGAAGAGTACGCAATGCACAAAAGAGCGAAGAAGCGAGCGGCAAGAACTGCGACTGCCGCGCAACAGCAGGCAATACTAGCAGCAACTCAAAGCTCTACAAAGCGCAACAGCACAAAACCGTCAATACTTCTAATTGGGCAACGAGTCTTGATCTTCAGAGCAGAGCAGAGAGCTCTTCCGCTAATAAAATCCCGAAATTAAGCAGCACTAATCAAACTCCTGCCACTGGAAAACCAGCACAGAACCAGAAAAAACACAGGAAAAATATCCGCCGCTTGCTGGGCTGGGATCATAGCAGCGAGGCTTTGCGATTCTTGGCAAACGAACGTGCGCGCAGGCAGGCAGAAAGCAGAAACACAGAGAGAGAGAGAGAGAGAGAGAGAGAGAGAGAGAGAGAGAGAGAGAGAGAGGAAGGAAGAAGCGTGTGAGCAGGTGGGAGAGCGTCAGAGGCGACATCCGCTCTTTGTACAGCATTCTTCTTCTTCTTCTTCTTCTTCCTCTTCTTCTTGCTTTTGCTTTTTAGTTTGTTATTTATTCTGTTTTTCCTCTCTTCCTTGTGTTATTTTGGCCTTGCAATGCATTTGTCTTTATTTTGGCCTTGCCATGCAAGGTCCTTTGTAATCATATCAAACATTGACATGCTTGCGTCCGAAATTAATTTTATTTACTTTTTTTAATTAATTCAATTTCTAAACCTTGCCCTGCCACGTATTTAAAACATATTTACGTAAAGGACGGAGCTCGCTTCAGGGAGAAATTAGAATATCTGAAATATTTAGTTTCGTAAATCCGCACTCGGTTCTTCTCTCGTGTGCGCGTGGCTTTATGCATGGGCGGCACGTTTCCTGCGTGGCTTTCTGCATGGATGGTTCTTGCGTGGCTTTCTCCATGGATGGCAGGGTTTCTAATGGCCTGCACGCAGATGCGGCTGTGAACTTCGTTGATCTAGTTTAATATGCCTGAACGCACGCGCCCAATTTTTGCTTTCACTTTCAATCCATTTCCAAGATCAATATCTGTGAGAAGCTCGATATTTGTGAAGATTCAGATACACATCAATCCATCGATATTATTCTGGAACGACACCGAAAAGTTGTACAATGAAATTCTCGACTCTTTCAAAAGCGAACGTTGTTATGTACATAGTATCCGAAATTTGAAAATTTGGAAGAAATCAAATCCACTGCTATTTGCTGCATCATCAAAGACAATATTTGCGGTGTTCCAGTTGGAGAGTTTTTCGATAAATTGGTATTGGTGCGTGCGGAGCAAACCAAACAACATCCAGTTCCAATGGAGTTGTTAATTTCATAAATAAATTTCGGAAGTTAATTTGTTTTGTGTATCAAAACCATACGCATTACCTGCAATTTGATATGATATATTTTTATTAGCAATTTATTACATGCGAACTGATTGTGGTACTCGCAGATTTCGGGCCGGTTATGTGTTAAAGGAATTAATGCACCTTTTTTTGAGCATGTTTGTATATTTTGCAAACATGATAAATTCGGCTTTTGAAATGACAACGCTTTCTGCTTCGTGTGTATACATCCAACTACTTTAGAAAAAACCTCATGTTTGAATGGCGTTGTGATTGGGCCAAAAGGTATACATGAAATTAAAATGAAAGACACATTAATACAAAAAATATTTAATATGGCAAAGCCTTTGTCGGCTATTGCAACTCAGGCAACTTTGGCAAAATTTGAAGGTCGTGGTCGATTTTTTATCGATGAGCGTGGTTACGTACTTGATATGAGAAACTATTTGAGTAGCTTTTTAAAAATAACATCAGGTTATATATTTGAACTTGCGTTCCATTTTCAAAAGCAGTACGTATACATATACTTGTACTTTCGATTTCCATAATTTGTAACTATGTTAAATCACATGTGTAGAATAAAAAACCATGTTTTTCTTTTAAACACTACATTCAATATATATTTCAAAATTGTATTTCTAGTTGATTATTTATTAGGTAGTACATATTTTTAAGTTTTGAAATCATTATTTAGATTGGCATGTAATTTTTGTGGCTGCACTTATTTACCGTAATCTAATATATTTAACATTGTAGCTTAGCTTCCCGTGATTTCTAAATATCACCGTAGCTAATTAAATGTACGTGGTTTTGAAACTTTGCATTTCTTTAAGTTCCATGTACTTTTTATAAAGTTGTAATTCTATTGTATTGATTTGAATGAATTCCATGAATGGTAGTGTTGTATTCCGACATAATGGTATTTTTATGATATAAAAACATACACGTGTGCATGCACACGTGCACGCACGCACGCACACACATTATACAAATTCCATATGTTATAGGTGTTAAATATTTAAATAGTAGGTTGTATGTCTCTTTGGATTTTATAAAATAAACTATTCCGACATTGTTACAAAACTTATTTCTTATAAATTGATTTATGTGGTGGTTGCAGATACTCTTGGAATTCTAGTTATTGTTCTGAGAGAAAACCTAGATCTTGTAAATTGTACACGTACAAACCTTTCTCATTCACAGCCCAAATCGACATGTCACACGTGCGCATCTCTTCCAAAACTATCATTAATTCCGAGAATCAGTTGCTACTTAAAATTAGCATTCCGAAAGCCATCCTTGGTCAGTTCCCTCATTTGCTACTACTACCTCGTCATGATTACACTGTATGTTTTCAAAATCCACAATTCCATATCCGATTGTGTGAATCCTATCTTGATTGTGTATATGCACACTATTGTCAATACAATGACATGTATCAATTAATTCATCTAATGTCAAAGTGCCAGTATAAACTTGCCAAAGTGGTCACGGTAACAGTTCAATGTGTGTGACACCCAAGCTATTCAGTCTACCTCGTGCATTGTAGTTCCATATAACAAGCGTGAATTGCCAAAGCAATTGCGGCCCCAACCATTATTTAATCTGAAAACGAATTGCAATATATGAAACAGAATCTTGAACTGACAGAGGAAGCACACATTATAGAACTTGAAAATGTGTGCAACAAACATGTACATGTTATGCATGAAATAACGATTCTAAAGGAATGCATTGTAGGACTCGAAAAAGAACTATCATTTACAACCACAAAAATCGAGAACAATCGATGAGTACTTCGAGTTCCTTCGGTGTATATTCCACCAATGAAGGAGCCATCTACATGTTTGCAATTACAAAAACGTTATCAAACATTACCTGCCCAATTTGCTTTTGACTGGCCTCTAATCCCTGGCAAATTCCAGACCTTTAGACAAGCACATACGAGTCTTTCAACTCTCATCGATCAATCCGCACACTCGAATGATTCATGCACACGCCTCGCTAGGCACTACGCAAGTTACCTGCTCAAATGGATGGCAATCAAACTCCCAAAAGGAAGTCGTCCAAGAATTAGGATTGGTTCAATCCTAATTTGCCATTACCAGAAAATAGTGATGTTCTTTTGTACATAAAAGTCCGAGACTCTTGTCTTGGGGATCACATCGTGCTTGCAGAAATGATAAAGTTTAGTTTTCCAGAGGGCTTCCATACATGTTTTTATGATGTGGATGGTAATCATTTTGAACGAATTCTATTATGTAATCGTGTATTAGCAAATAATTGTAATTTAAAATAGATGAACCACGACATACATAACATTTTGTATATTACTCTTTTTTGTAAATGTTGAATTTATACATTTCGATATATTTTTTCTTGTATAGTTAATTGACATTCTTGCATTACAAACAAGGTCATACTTGTAAAACCACGAACGTGTACTTTTTTAGAACATTTCCATATAGTTTTCAAAGTTATAAATAGCAATCAATTTCGAAAGATTTTATATTGTACTCGTATATTGGTAGACCTACGTATCATTTCAATTTCAAAATTTGCAAAAAATAATTAAATTCAGTTCCATAGAAAATTTTCAAATGCACTTTCTTGATGTGGATGGCATTCATTTTGAATGAGTTGTGCTATACGAACTTCATTATTTTTTCTATAAACATTCCATTTATACTTTCATATATAATTTTGTATATAAAAAATTAACATTCTCGTACTTTACCATGAACTGATTTCTCAAACTGCATTAGTACACCTACAATGCATTACAGTAACTCCGTTGACATAACAATACAAATTCTGTATGGATTATCAAAAATACATGCAAACCGTTTTCTAGCATGATGCTTTCCAAGTTTCATTTACGCAATAATACATTTGTTGTTAGGAAATCCATTAATAGTACATGATTTATTTTCCACAAATCATTAACATAGCTTCAAACAAAGAAATGTCCTCGTCATAGTATCATACTTCGATTGTCTACTTTTATGACATTAATTTTTGCATGTTACTTTTAGCTTCAATCTCTTGATTTACCTCAATAATGACTTGAACTAGAAAATTACAAACACAATAACACATGAAATTTGATTGATACTTTGTTATGTCGTTTCACATATTTGAATCTGTTTTAATGTAATAGTTAAATTGCTTTTTTTTTTTTAAATGTTGCAATATGTGTGTGTGTGTGTGTGTAAAAAACCTAACGACCATACATAATTCATCCATGTTTTTTTATAGTTTCAGAAATTAAAAACTAATAGCATAATGTGTTGTTTTCATGTAATGATAAATAAATTAGAAATCTACAGACATGTAATTGTATGTGTAGTTGTGTTAATAGTCTACAACCATTATGATCCTAGCAACTTGGGAAAGCAAACGTTGAAGTACAATAATTCTATTTACGAGATCAAAATTATAAATAAATGAAGTCTACTTTTAAGATTTTCAGTTAGCTTTATAACATAATAGCAGTATTTCATAAATGCCCAAAAAAAACTTGAAGACTTTATGTTGTCAGGTGTTATACTGCTTTATAATTATCATACATATTTGTTTGTCTTACAGATATTAAGTTACAAATACGTACGTACAAACCAAGTCGAAATACATACATTATGTCCATATTTTCATTCTATTTTAAACTGCTTTTGGAAGTCATAAAATAGTGATCCGAACTTGAAGTTCCTAAGGTCCATTCATGTTGATTTGCAGGTGCTGTTGCTGGTATCCCCATACACCTGTTTCTGAATTTTCAATCTTGCTTTTCAACATGGATGTTAAATCAGTTATAAACTTAAATACACAATCCGAATTTGTAAAACATTTTCCAAAAAAACACAGATATTTTTGTAGTATTTGCATTTTTTACTTCTTTCCAAAAGCAACCACATGAATTAAGACAACTTATTATAGAACTTTTTACGAATTCCATTAATACGGCCGATACAGATGCAGTTTGGTGGGAAAACAATTTCTTTTCAAATAAAACTTTTACAACACTGCATAGAAATATTCTCAATAGAGATATGTATTTTGATAACATACTAAATATAACTGCGACATGTATATATTATGATACATTTTGTCTATTTTGGTTAGCAAAACTATTAACATACGAAATTTGTATACGACAATATAATCTAACATCTCATAGCATTACTAATTATTATGTATGCATAAATAAAAACCATCTATGCATAACTATATTACTTGTGCTTACAGATCCACCACAAATCTAACATTGCAAAACAAACGAATGCGTGTTATTTCATAGTCCACAAAATCACACTTCTTCATACAATTGGACAACGAACATGTTACACAATTTAGAAAGTTTAATAATACAACACCCAAACTCACCTGCTCGACATATGGCAACTATTTTCAAATCACAATACCCACATATTCCTTGTACAATCCCAAGTATTATCTACCATATTTATAAATTAAAAAAGGTCCATGTCCCACAAGCTTTTGCTATTCGCGAACATAACGCTCGTACTAAAGCTTCTCATAACCAAATCTCACATAAAAAATTGGTGAACCGCCACTTTTGGACGAGAACCAAAATTAGTTTTTTGAATCAGATACTTACAGACTCACCTACTGCCTCGCAACAAACTATCATTACAAAATTTAGAGCCCTATATAGGGACATGTGCTGCACATATACGAGTATTAAAAATAGAATTACAAGATTCAAAAAAACTTCTTCTTCTTATAATAGTAATATGCATAGACAAGATATTACAATTACAATCTACTATGAACGTATAAATGATACTCCGATATATACATGTACTAGTTGTGAATCAATTTACTTTAATTTCCAAACTCGAATCTTAAACACAGAGGAAAAAACTTACATTGCAGGTCTTAAACATATACCATTACAAATACAAAAATTACTATCAAAATACATATGTATACAATGTCATAAAAGCATACATGCAGATAAAACGCCAAAACTTATGTGCCCAAACCATGTATCAAATAACTCACAATTGCCATCAGTTGCAGAATTAAATGAACTAGAAGAACGTTTGGTTGCACCTAGAATTTATACTTCCACGTTTCATAGATGACAATGCATCCCTTATTGTGGCTCTTAAAAAAAAACTAGAATTCAAATCAAATTATATGATTGGAAAAGTCAGACCTTTAAAACTAATGAATGCAATACTTGATCTACAACATACACCACTATATTCTACAATAAATGTACACATAAATCCAATGTGGATATCACATAACCAAAATACCATTGCCACTACAAATTCTGAAACTCTATCAATACCAAAGAATACAATGAACAAAGATGACGAACCAATTTTTGATGACACGGCCATACACCCATTCCATCATACCGAACATATTATTGATTACAAAACTACATACAAAGTAATTGCACCTTGTGAATGATACAACCCAATTGGGCTATTTCAAGATGAGCATGTTGAAAAACTAAATTTTCCAACTCTATATTATGGACACCCAAGACAAACCCCAATCAATAATTCTTATACCTACCAAACCATTGCTAAATGGGAGCTACAACACTATGAACATAGGTTTGCTCGACATACAACCAATTTATTTTTTAAAGCAATTAAAATACTAATTTGCCAAGTTCTTAATTCAATATGGATACGGTTACAAAAAGGAACATCACAACATCGAACATTAACAACAAGTGATGTATTAAAAGATACAAACATAGAACAACTACTATGATCAAATATCGGTTATAAAGATTTTGAACACGTACAAACATCTCCATATTATAAACACGAACTACGGAAAAATGTTTTCGCCATGATGCGTCAATTAGGACCACCAACATTTTTCATCACACTTTTTTGTGCAGAAACCCCTAATAGAATGCTTGGAATACCTTCACCCAAATCTTGAGCCTGTTTGTAATTATCGTAACCATAATGCATATCTACGGAATCTAATTAGAACAGAACCTACCACCTGTGCAAGGTACTACAATTGCAAATTAAACGCTTTAAAAATATTACTTTCCAAAAATAACACAATAATTGGTAAATTAAATGATTACTTTTTTGTTACAGAATTCCAACATCGTGGTAGCCAACATGACCATGGTGTACTATGGATACAAAATGCTCCGCTTTATAATAATACACAAACAGAAGATATTATTAACTTCATTGACAATTTCATTTTGTGTGACTGAACTAAATTACCTACAAATAACATGGACATTCAAACTCATAACCATAAACAGACATGTTGCAAACAAAAAAACTCAACACATTGTAGATTTTTCTATCTCACATTTTGGACACCTCATCTCTGTCTCACTCGTATCTCAGGGTAACCAACATTCCTCGAGATACACCTCTTTTATAAGAACTTCTACTATGAGCTACAGTCCTATTTTCCTTGGAGTTCTTCACTTGCATCAAACAGATCCATTTATCCATCATGAGAGTCCCTTCAGATCTCGACTGGAGCCTTCCTTTCTTAAGGAGTATCTGATCAGTTGTCGATCTAGAACACCCATGACCCATGAGTATGAACAGAAGAAAGAGAAAAAAAGAAAGAAAAAATGCATAGAATGTACATAAGTAATGATATGAAGTATAAACAAGGAATGAGGTGAACAATAGGCAAGATGTACAAGGAAAGGAATAATATAATTAATTTTTTTTTTAAAGGAAAAGATCCTAAATTGGGTCAACAAAGAACAACTCTTCGTAGCACTGCCGTAGACGACCACCGTTTACGAGAGTGTCTAGGAGTGTCCCGTCAAGTGTCTGTAACTGAACTGCACCATTAGAAAATATTTTGTTAATAACGTATGGCCCTTCACTTTTGAACTTCAACTTGCCGGGGTGCTTCTTTGATGTATAAAGAAGTACCTGGTCACCTAAATGTAGATCTTTATTGTGCAGGTGACGGTCATGCCAGGCTTTTTGGCGTCGTTTGTTAACTAGTTGTGCGTGATAAGATACTAGTCTTGTCTCGCATAACTGGGCTAGCGTAAACAGCCTGGTTTTGACTTGTTGTTCGATGGAAGCTTTTTCACAGAGATCTATTGAAAAAGCCTCCGTAACTCGTAGCGAAGGTACTAAGAATTCTACAGGCATTACCGCTTCTTGACCGTATACTAAGTGGAAAGGGGTTACCCACCCAGTGGCTTTCTTCGGGGTGGTGCGGTAAGCCCAGATAGCTGAGAAAAGTTTAGGGTTTAGGGTCAGAGCGACTGGTTTCAACTATCTTGGTTAGAATGTTACAGATCGTCTTGTTAGTTGATTCAGCCTGGCCATTACACCTAGGATAGTACGATGTACTTTTTTTGTGACGACAAGGTAATGGCATAGGAGATTATCAACGATAACATTTAAAAAGTGTGTGCTGCGATCACTAACAAGCTCCATGGGACAACCAAAACAGGTAATAATGTTTTCGTAAAGAAAACGTGCAACTGTTTTTGCGTTGGCGTCCTTCATTGCTCGGCCTCTACCCACTTAGTGGCGTCATCTGTGGCTATGAGGATGTATCGAGCTTGGGTATGTTTGGCTGCTGGACTGATGGGTCCAACAAAGTCAATCCCCCACTTATGGAAGGCTTCACCTTCTATAATGGGAGTCAATGGTGTGAAGTCTGCTTTGGTATTTTGCTTTGCTCTTTGACAAACATCACATGCTTTAATGACAACAAACGTGTCTTTAAACAAAGATGGCCACCACAATCCTGCTCGAAGGATAATCCTTGCTGTGGTTTCAGCAGAAAAGTGGCCACCTCCGATGCCCTCATGAGCTTGGGATATTATCGGTCGTATCTCAGATTCATAGGCACATCGTCGAATAATGTCGTCAACGCCTCTTTTGTAAAGTTGTCCCGCAATTAACTGAAAGGGTGCTGCTTTTATTAAAAAATTTCTTTTTTTCGTTTGTACACAGGCCTTCTTTTAGTCGGCCTGTTGTGAGGAACTAAGTGATCTCCTCAGCCCATAGGGGTGTGGCATCGATCTGAAAAAGACATGCATCAGGAAGATCATCGTTGATTGGTGCAGTTGCTTTTTCAGCACTTGGTAGTTTGGAAAGATGATCAGCCATGAAATGTTGGGACCCTTTCCGAACGACTATACGAAAATTAAATTCCTCCAAAATTAGTAGCCATCGAGCTATTCGTCCCGTCTTACAGGACTTATTAACAATATATATAGGAGTGCTTGATGGTCTGTGTAGAAAGCAAAGGTCTGGCCTAATAAATAATGTCGTAGTTGTTGTACCGCATAGACCATTGCCAATGCTTCTCTCTCGGTAGTGGTATAGTTTACTTTAGCAAGCACCAGTTGTCTGCTTAAAAAACGTATGGGAAAGTCCTTGCCATACTCGCCTGGTTGTGCAAGAAGACCCCCAATGGCATATTTACTTGCGTCAGTATGCACATGGAATTCTGTCATGTTAATCTGGCGAGCGGGAGTATGGGAGCCATTGTGAGTGTTGTCTTCAACTCCTCAAAGGCCTAATTCGTTCTTCGGTCCAGCGAGGATCTACCACAACTAAATAAAAAAGATGTGCCTTGCCGACATAGTCGATTATAAAGATGCGATAGTAGTTGGTATGACCGAGGAAGTCATATACTTCCTTCATTGTTGCAGGCAAGGGAATGTCAACGATAATCTTGATTTTTGACGGGTCGGTAGAAATATCGTCTTTTGATATTATATGCCCAAGTACAACCCCGTGGGTGATCCATATTTGACATTTATCAGGTTTAGTGAGATGTTGAACCTACGACAGCGAATGAAGATTTTCTCCAAGGCGTCTAGGTGCGTAGCAGTGGAAGAATGTACACCTAGATCATCGAGATAAATCTCCATGACCCGATGTAACAGATCTTGCAAGGCCAGTTGCATGACCCGTTGGAATGTTGAGGGGGCATTACATAAGCCAAAAGGCATAACGTTATACGCGTAAACACCGCTCTTTGTGGCAAAAGTCGTTTTATGTTCATCTTCAGGGGCTATTTGAACAAGGAAATAGCCGCTGAACCCATCCAAGAAGCTGAAAGCTTCAATTCCTACCATTTCCTCTAATATTTGGCTTGTTAGGGGCAAGGGAAATGGTCTTTCTTCGTAACGCATTAAGGTTCTTGAGGTCAATAGATA
>CM055096.1:2420669-2480661 GCA_029204225.1 Diphasiastrum complanatum | reverse complement strand
GGAAAAGGGGTATTAAAAATTTTTACAAATCTAAATACATAATCCTTTGAATTCCATGAAATATTTCTGTGCTCAGAAAAAAAAATTGGAGGAACCGTAGGAAATTACGAAGGTTTACGGCAAAAATTTTTTTAACGGCTGCTAATATGGTGCATTTGGGTGCTCATAAAAGATTTTGGAAAACCGCAAAAAATCTTTGAAGAAACTGGGAAAAAGAAAGTAGAGGGAATGTTTTGGAGGACGCATGAGGGCTGCTGGGCACCGCAGGCTGAGGGGGAGTGTAAAGACCCTAAAGGGATAACCCCTAAGATGAGGATAGGAGAACACAATAGGATAGACAATGGAACCAAACTGCCCAACCAATCCTGGGTCAAAACTGGATCTAGCCCCCAAGCCATGCCATGTGAAGCAAGAGGAGAAGAGAGAACCTGGTAACCTAAATCCAATATGTCGACGGGAGAATCCCTATCTCATTATATAGAGAGTAGAGTCTTGTGCATGAAACCATGCAACCCCCATGCAGGTCAACTATAAATAGATCACATCTCTTCATGCAGTCCTCATGCCTATATTCGTCACACAGACATGCAATACTCCATATGTCTCAATTAGAGTGTCTGGGTCCTCTCAAGGTTATTAGTTATAAACTAGCCTTGACATGGAATTAAATCAGGGCGTGACCAACAACCTCGAATACCAGAGGGCCGGCCTACCATATTAGGACTATTTCAGGTCCTTAACCGAATATGGCCATAACATTCTTCCCTCCTTAAACTGCTTCTATCCTTTACAAAAACAGTTCCTTTAATTTTCAATATTAACCAAAGAAATCATTATTCTTAGTCTGATTTCTATATCAAATAAGTATTCAGATTTAAACCTATTTCCAATCGTTAATCTCTGTTATGGACTATGACTCAAGTTTGAAAAGTATACTAAGCAATAAATTTCTCAACTAGGTTATACTCAACACAAGTTAGTAACATCACCTTCATGTAAACACCACAAAAACCATTGAGTGAAATATTTCTTAACTTAGGAGGTTAAAGCTAAAGGAAAAAAATGATAATTACAGTCTGAAATTATCCACAAACTCACTTTTTATTGTACTACTTATAGATAATGATTCAAATTTCAAATCTGTTCTAGTAGATTGTCCACACAATCCCTAGAGAATTTCTCTAATTCAAAAAGTTCCAATTAGGTATCTTACTCTGAATTTATCCGAAATTACTTTCAGACTGAATCTCATTTCTATACCACAACTATTTCTCTTCCAAAAGTTATGCAACCAACAGATCCCTAGATAGAATATTATCCCATTACTTCACCCCTCCTTTTAAGAAAAATTTCAATTTTCATAAAAGTTAACTGGAAAGATGACATACGAAAATATCCAAATCCATGAAAAGTCAGTAATAAGTGCATTCCACAAAAGGATTCACTCTATTACAAACATGACTTTTCCTTCAAATATTTTCAACTTGAGTAACAAAACTATCATTCTTCTTTAATCCATTTATGCAACAGAGATATCCAAGGTTTAAGACATTGAACCATTTTGACTTTAAATTTTATTTGACTTCCAAGTCTATTTACACAAGTAGTAATTCATATGACATAACAGTCTTTCAGAATAATAACTTCATGCTGGAAAGAATCATATAAATTAGTCTGATATCTATATTCAAGAAATTACTAAGAAGTAAAGGATTAATTAAGAAAGCGAGAAATAGATTTGAGGGCCTCTGATTTTGTAAATAATGAGATACCACACTGGGATCTAGATTAAACCTCAAAATTTCCCAAAATATCCCACATTTGATCAAACAGTTTTATTTTTCCCATATCGCGACTAGGTACTAAAACACACCATTGATCATCAGATTTTTACAGTCCTAGAATTCTCTTTCCAAAATTACTGATGTCCCATACCATCAGCTTTTCCTTCCAGGAAACCCTTAACCGCCTTATTTGATATTCTAGAGATCCATTGATCATCTAGTTGTCCTATAATCCATATAAGAAGATTATATCTTGTTCCCAAATTGGAGAATCCCTTTATTTGGATGACTGACATGTCTATCAGATTGATACCACAATCCACACCTGATCTTGTGACCTAAACAAAAGAATTAACACGATTCAATATTACATTTAGATCCTTTCTGATTAATGATAACCTCTGGATCCAAGAGCATTAACTCTAGGGACAAGCTTCTATCAATTAACACATCCAGTGTAATATATATATCAAATTCTACTTCTAACATCACAATTGACATCCAAAATTGCAAATAACTCAATGGTTACAAAGATATTAGTTATGAATTCAACTACATGAATTCTATCCAGGAAATTAGTAACTCGTATCAAGCGATTATTTATCGGGATTTACACAAAATCCTAACTGTGAAATACATTTCTCGATCATACTTAGTACCTCTGATGTCCACTATTCTTCCCTCCTTAGAATTTTCAGTTCCCTGAAAATCTATTTCAGCTAAGGTACTAAGAAGACGTTACGACATTAGTAAATATTTAAAATTAATTATTGTAGGAAAAAAAAAGTCTGGAACAATTTCATTTCTATCCTATACCTGGGTTGAATTACCGATATAGAATCCACCATAGGATTTTAACTAAAAACGAAATTAGTTTTAACTTTTGATCAGTTCCTAATAATTACCAATTTCAAATAAAATTGGACTGTTTTTCCTTTCCATTGACTATTTTGGCATTACTCTATCAATATCAACAAAACTATTCAGACTTAAAATACCAAATTACATGAATGAAAATCCTACCAATAAGACTTCAGAAACTATGTAGGTTGATATTCCAAGGAATATTCTAGCCATCCTGCGAAACATCTTTAAAAATACAAGCAAGATAGGATGCCAACCTTCTAGATGCTGAAGGATATCGATCATGCTGGTTGAGACGGATTCTTCAATACGTGAAGTCTCGTGTTTAGCCAACCTCTTCCCCTTTTTCTTGCGATAATCGTAATCCTCGTCAGACCCTTCATCTTCCTCTCAGATGGCATCATCCATCGCGTCCTTTAGCGTCATGTAAGAGTCTACGGGGTTCAATTCTCTCCTGATGGCCTTGGGTAACCTGACTAGGAATAATTTAATGGCCATTTTCTCAGTGATTTTATCATCGACACAATCTACTTTAAGACGCTTGAAGTGCCCGATGTAGATGCATACTGATTCTTTGCTTCTCATCTTGATCTGAGTCAATTGGATAAAAGGGCTTTGGGAACCTTTTGATGAGTGCTGCAGTTATGGTCTCCCAAGACATGTTGTCCAGGCCTTCAAGGTTTAAAAACCCTTCCTTGGTGTCACCTTGAAGAATCATAGGGAACAGTCTCACCTTTTTTATTTCAAAGCTATCGCCATAAAACTTACAAGCGTTGTTGAAATCTTGAAGGAATCTGACTGGGTCTGATTCCTCGTCGTACTTTGGCACATCTATCAGGGGTATTTTCTTTTCTACTCGTGGTGGATTCCCGGGGCCTTGCATCTTGATCTAGGCAGGTGTCACTACTCTTTAGAATGGTGTATGAGGTGAGGGTGCAATCGTTTTCTTGCTTACTCTATGGCTTCTTGCTAGTGCACATCCAAGGCATTTCCTACTGGAGGTGTCTAAGGCCTGTCCCAGCTAGAATAAGTAATATTGGATTGCTTCGGTGTGATGGCTATGTACAAGGATGGGTGGTGAGAACCGTCAGATCAGAGGTATGCGTAACCATCGTCATTACAGTGGCAAGGATTGATGCTAAAATGCAAGAGTTGTAGAGCTTTGTCTTAAGATTCTGACTACATAGACCCAGCAATGTATTATCTAGAAGATACCAATGTGCCTGCTCATCAAGTTGATCCATTTGCACCTTACTAAAAGTAGCAGTATTAGATGTGTCTAGGCTTGTCTAGTCTTACTGATTCTTTTGTCATCCACGGATACATAGTTGCTTCCAATCCAAATAGAGTTACATCCTATCTAGCAACCATGTAAGGTCTATCTCAAACACCATCCGCAGATAAGACCGAGAATGTACCACCTCATATCTGTGTCTTCATTATGTCTCTATGACCAAGCAATTGATATCATACCCTGGAGCCAAGTTTTGAGCTATCACCTGATGAATCATGAGTTTTGTGTCTAGATGATAATCCATATGTTTTATCTGAGTGAAAGTAATCTAAGACATAGTTGTCTTATTGCATGCTATGTAAATGTTATACATTATTACTTGTTTTTCTTTTGTAACACTGTAGCTATGGCCTTGTGCCAAGTTCGATATTGGATTGTAAGAGTTTGGTTTAAGAGTGCCATGCAATTCCTTCTATAGCGTTATTTGCTACAATTTTTCATTTCTTTCTCTTATTTCAAGTTTTGTCTTGTGAACTATGTCGTTTGTTGTTGCCTGTTTGCTTGTTCTATTGTCGTATAGTTTAATGTGTCTTCTTTTACAGCCACACCATAGGTGATATTTCATCGGCAATTTTATTCTACTTCTACAGTTGTAGTATGACACGAATTGTCATTGGAATATATCTCTACATCTTTACCAATGATTTCAACAACTTTCAATAGGAACAAAAAGAACTTTCAAGGGACTTCAACAACAAATGCTCAGTTTGGCAAAAAAAGAGCATCTTATCAGACTGCAATCGTGATCCAGCAAAAGATCTAAGCGCTACAATATCCATGCTTTTCCAATTGTCTCACCATGGCCATCAAATCATCAGTAAAATGACAGCTTGTACCAGTGAAGGGCTCTCAAGTCACATCAAAGGCAAAATTTATGTGCAAACTAACGCAGACGACAAGTGTTCCTACCAACGGCAACAATGATGCTTCATTGGAAAAAATGTATATTGAGTAGTGGTCAAATGTGTCTCAAGCCCATACTATCATTGTTGTACATCATCCATTCGATCATCTGCAGAGACCACAATAAGCACAAGTCATCAATGCATGAAATTCCATCGGTCTATGTAAACAGAAGGAATCTCACGTCAATCAGAGATTGAAGTTTTGAGCGCACAACCTCAATGAAAAAGTTATTTTCAAAGGCGAGCAATGATGATTCCGTGGAGAATTGTACAAAGAGCATTGATTATATTATGGACAGATATGGAAAATCACACAAGACTCATCTCATTTCTTTTTTCCATCCATTCATCCCCTCATGTTCCACCATATAATACATCTTGAAGCTTCATCTCACTTCCCCCATCCTTGTCTCAGATCTTCAATCCTCCCCGATGGATCAATCTGAACTTGCTCTCACTTATCAACTAGAGTACTTCGCGAAGCAGACAAATCTAGGACATCCGTAGCAAACCACTGATATAGTTTAGCACTTGAAGCAACAAAATCGAGGATGTTAGAGGTTCTCAACAATGATTATGAGCCAAGTCTTAAGTTTAAATAACATCGATAAATTAACAACTTGTTGATCATTCAAATGACCAAAAAAACAAAGAGGAGTCCACACATGCCTCTATACATTCGCGACCGCTTGAAGAGCTCTCAAACTTCGTGAAGAATTCAAACAGTTGCAAAAAACATCAAATGGGAAACCTTTGCTGCCAAAAGTGCTTCAAAAGACAGTAATGAGCAAAGGAATTTTGATCCATCCAGCCACTTCCATATATCCACCTTCACCACTTCTGAGATTACAACACCCCCTATCACACCCACTCCATCATCATCTCATTGCCATTTAGTAACCCCTTGTGTGGCATTCACATCATGTCTTAAAAACTACTAAGCTCGTGTACATCATCCATTGAATCATTTGTGTGAGCAATTGGAAGCAAGTCATCAACGAGCCAACTCCAACTTGATTCAATCCAAATCTTCTGGAGATGCTTGTACTTCTTCAAAGCTTCATCTCCTACAGAGAAACACTTTACAAAAAGTTCCACATCTACAAGCTAAATTGACTTTGACTCCTCCAGCACCATGGGGTTCTTTACATTGCACTTGGTGTGGGATTGCCAAGTTCTTAACGAAGGGGATAATAAAGGCTGATATTCCAAGAAATATTCTAGTCATCCTGCGGAACATCTTTAAAAATACAAGCAGGATAGGATTTAAACATAGAACTTGCCCATCAAGTTTAGGCTTTTATGTTATCTATATTGGCTTAAGTTATTCAATTCTAAGTTTAAATTGTCATGGGCACTACACATAGATATGTGATTTCAGATTATGTAAAAGTTAGTCACAAAGGCCTATTGGGGGTTTGTCCCATGGCACCAATGTAATTTAAAGTTAAGTTAGCCTATGAGGACTATTTGACCACCTAGGAGTGGAAGAGTCCATTTTAGACAAGAACCTCATTTGCAATATATGCCTATCTTTTCTCTCGGAGTGTTCTCCCTTGTGTGGTTTCATGTATTGTGTTCTTTCACATTGTATTGTACAGTATTGATCTTGCAACAAGTTAAGTTAATCCAGGCCCTCCATTCTCTAGTAGGTTCAGCCTTAGAGGAGGAGATTTAGTTTAGGGTTTTATCTTTTAAAGCCATCATTTGTTAGAAACTAAGGAGAGAAAAGAGAGAAGAGTGGATCTTACCCACAGGAACACTCACCCTATGCTCATTGTGCCCTTCCCATCCACTTGCTCAAGCTAGTTGGAGAAGCCATAGCGTAGACTAGTTGGGAGACCGCCATAGTCATGCTAGATGGAGCCATAGGATGCGAAATGTACAACAGACTCTTAAACTGTAGCCAAACAAGATTCCATTGATCAAATAAAGAGTTCTATCATCACTCATTTTATCTGGCCATTTCATATTATTTGACGATTTTAAATTTAATTTTGATGAGTATCTTGCGTTCACTTGACCTATTTTCAATGATCAATATCGATTAGAAATATCCTAGACGAGTAACAAATTTCAAACTTTAACCCAAGTTTGAAATTCAACAGAAAAGAAAAAATTCAAATTTAACTTTTTATCTGAGAAGAACTTAGCTTCCAAAGTTTATTACCACCAAGCATAGTACCAGAAAAATTGAATTTTCCTTGAAATGGAAACTGGTTGAAAAAAAAAGCTTCGTGAAGAACCAATAGCTTGCCGTCAATCCTAAATCTATGAACCAAACTCATAGACTATCTGCTAGGATAGCAAAATATCTCTTCACCCAATTTTCTTAGTTATGCACCCGGAGAATCTATAATTCTATTCTCCTTTGTAGGTTTCACCCTTGGTTACTCATTTTAGGTCAAGCCTTTTTTCATGCAAATATCAGAAGAATAGCCAAATGACGAAAAATCCCTTCACGTATAAATGGTTCCCCTCACATGCAAAAAATAAACCTAGCTTACTTTATAACATAGATCATCAGAGAATTATAACATAATGAAGATCAATAGGCTAAGAGAGAGAGTAGAGAAAACATTCACATAGTGAAGAGAGAGATATTTCTATTACATAAAGAGAGAAGAATGTGTACAATGAGAGAGAGGGAGAGTACGAGGCTCTCCAAGAGGTATGGGTCCCCAAGAGGCACTTTAGGTATCCTTTCAAGTAATACCCTTAATAGAGGGCCTTGAAAGGGGCCTAGCCTTATAATGTGTCTACAACTTAAAAATGGGCTTTGAGGCCTCTCATTAAATAATATGGTATTTATATTAGAAAGGCTTTTAAAAGGTCACAAAATTGTGACATTCTCTCACTTGAAATAGAACTTTGTCTTTGGATCTTTTAAGAGGGATGAAACTTTAGGTATATGCTTATTGATGATGAACTTTGCATATCATTGGAACAATAATTATTGAAATGTATATGATAGCTTTTTGATGAACGATAGTTGTTGTTGGAATCTTGAAAACACCTGCAAAATAAAAAATTTCAAGATTATTAATTTTAGATTCCACTGAGTTTGTTATTATATTATTGTTCACGTATGGTTCCAATTTTGGAATTTCTTTGATAATAGATGGCTGTAGAATGAGAGAGTTCATTCGTTTGATGAATAATCGCATAATTATCCTCTTTTAAATTTGAATTTGTATTTGATTTGGAAGAATCAAGAATAGGATAAGATTGATTAATGGTTTCAATGGAATTAATATTCTCCAATTGAATGTCAGCAGGTTTAACCAATGTTGTAGAAGTATGTAATTTGTTAGAATTGAGACATTCTTCACGTTCAATCAATTGTTGTTCCAGTTTCTTCAAGTAAGTTATCGCTAAAGTAATAAATGTAGACATGGATTGAGTACTTGTTGATTGTTCAATTTGTAACTTGGAATAAGCTTGAATATCATTGGTTTTATATTTTTCAAAATGAAGAGCATCAAAATCCTTTGTGTTCTCATAGGTCTCAACACTTTGATTTTGGGAGGTAACAATCCGTTTAGGACATTGAAACCAACGATGATTACTGTTGCATATTGTGCAAAGATCTGTACGTTTTCTCAAAGAAGAAATAATAGAGGGTTCGGTGACGAAAACATGTTCTTTTTTGGTGGGAATGGTAGTGTTGTGAGGGATCAACACAATCATCACACCTCCTGCTGTTTCTAGGCAGAGGGACAAAGGGGTAACATCAAGCAATAGTAAGTCTTTTACTTTCTCGTTGCCTTCTCTGCTCAACATAGCTGCAAAATTCAACTTTTGCTTCGTCACTCCACTATAGATTGTCTATGAATCGGTCGAGGGGTCTTCTCATTCTTTGCGACCTCCTTGGTTTGATTTGTCGCTGTTGGTGTGTTTGTTCTGCGATTTCTTTTGCAGGTTGGTCTTCTGCTTCCTTCTCTGGAGTTTTTGGTTCAACATTCTGATTCGATGTCTAGCCTTGATCTCCCTCTTCAATTGGTAGTATTGAGAAGATTTTATGACCTTTTGATTATTTGACTCCTGGAAATGTCGATTTGTCGAACTTCATGTCTCTACTCATTACCACCTTCTTTGAGGTTGGATTGTAGAGTCGGTAGATTTGTGAGCCATTCAAATATCCAACCATTACTGTTTTCACCGACTTTTCATTGAGCTTACTTTTTTTTTTCTTTTGGTATGCGCATGTATGCTACACATCTGAACACTCGTACATACAATAGATTAGGATTTGCACCCGCCCACATTTCGTATGGTATCTTGTCTTCCAGAGTTGTCATTATCGATATGTTTTGCATTTGTACAACAGTTGCAATTGCCTCGTCCCAAAACTGAATCGGAAATTGTGTATGTGCCATCATACATGTAGCTCCTTCGACAAGCGTTCCGTTTCTTCACTCTACTACACCATTATACTGTGGTGTATAGGTAGGTGTGAACTGATGTTCAATTCCTTTGTCTTGGCAAAAGCTTGAAAACTCCTTGCTCAAATATTTGCCTCTGTTGTCGAACCTGATCGTCTACAACTTCTTGGAGGTGTGTCATTCAACAAACTTCTTGAATGCTTTGAATACTTCGAACTTCTTCTTTAAGTAGTATATCGTTGTAATCCTGTTGTAGTCATCAATGAATGTGAGGAAGTATCGTGATCCAAAGAGGGAATCGACTTTCATTGGTCCACAGACATCTGAGTGAACAAGGTCAAGGATGTCCTTGGCTCTCCTCCCTTCATGTACAAATGGACTTCAATGTTATTTACCCTTTTGACAGGCTTCACAGAAGTCTAGAGTTTGGACTTGTGATCTTCAGACCACTTACTAGCTCTTTTCTACTCATATCGTAGAGACTCCTCATATTCAGATGATACATTCTTTTATTCCAGAGATGATTTTCATTTTTTGATTCAATATGCGATCATAGTTGTTGATGATTTTGTCTTGGTAGAGATTACCTTGTCTTGATCCAGCACTCAGTAGCTTGCTTGTTTTTTGCTCGATTATTTGGCATACGTCCCCATCGAATAGGACTCATATTTCGAGATCTGCTATCCTCAATACAAAGAGAAGGTCTCTTCTTAACGTAGGTACATAGAGTCCTGACAACATACGTAGCTTTAGAGTTCTGATGCCTTCGACATCGTGTCTGCTCCCATTACCTAGTATCACTGTTCTTGTATTGTTGAGTTCTCTGTAATTGATCAAGACATTCTTGTTGTAGGTTATGTGTGATTTAGCTCCTGAGTCGATTACTATATCATAGTAGTGCTCTGTATAGCTGGTTGATGTCTCATCAAATATCGTGAAGGCATTGTCGTTCTCAATATCCTTCGATGATTCTACAACATTGGCTTTCTCTCCTTTGTGCCTTCCTTTTGGGTTATGTTGAATGCCCTTTCTTCTTGTAGTGTGTGCAAGGTATTGTCTAGTTGCCAACATCTATTTGCTGTGTGTCCCGATTTGTGACAATGATCAAAGGTAGAAGTTTCTTTGTTGTAGTTGCCTGTTCATTTGAGTCTTGTCAATCTTGGGCTTGTTTTTGTAGTCCTTCTTTTCTCTTATAAAGAGGGCCTTCTCCTGGTTGTTGTTTGCTTCTCCTTCATCTCTCATCAGTCTTTAGGTTGGAGATCATCTTCTTCCAGCACTAACTACAAGGAGTTTGAGATAGAGTCTCCCACATAATTCTATCCATAATATTGTTTCTAGTAATTAATCATGAAAAACTTTATCCTTTCCTTTGGAAATAGGATATTGTGCCAATGTACTATTCTTTCCAAGTAATGTAAAACCTGATTCTCCTCCACTAGCAGATTTGATATGCTATTGTGGCTATCTTTCTTTCCTCGTTATGACAACAAAATATATTGGCCTTGCCATTGATATATGTGGAAATATTTTCCTAATGTGACAATGGTTATTTTATTCATTGTGGTTAGTCTTCATTTTGTCCCCATCATTGTGATCTCTCCATTTGCTTTTAGTCCATCCCTATGCTTCATGTATTCTCAATGTATCTAGCCAATACACTAACAACAACAAATTAATTTGCACATGTTTAAAGAATATGGAACACCATCGGCTACCAAGCTCTAGAGACCTTTAACGAGCTTTGTCTAGACATGTTTGTGATAGATTATTCTAATGAAGGCCTACTTAACCCAACCTAGTAAAATCATTTACACTTATAATAAAATAAACAAATACATTTAGAGGCTAGCATGCAATGCAATGTTTCTTGAAATTTGTTAAGATGAGTGAGCTACAAATATACTAGTTGAATATACTAAAACTTTTTATGATTTTTTAAGAACATCAAAATATCCAGTGTATATGTACCACAAGCAACAATTGCCATAACTTTCAAGTATACAAGTTTAAATAGCATAAGGTATTTTAGACAAGATTCCATTGATTAATCATTGAAATTGGTGCCAAAGAGTTATTCATATTGATTTGCTTAATTGTTGTTTGAAATATTTGATGAGATTCTATAACATATCATGTAATTGGTATATTGTCACATAGATCTTTCAATTATAGAAAGCTAAAATACTATATTAGCAAATGTATTTACAATTAATTTGTGTAGAATTTACACACACATGCCAAATTTATCTCTTAAAATAAATAAAATGGCAAAAGTTGTACGATAGGGAATAAGTCTAGTACTCAATGTCTGACCAGAATTGTCATTTATGTATGAAATCTTCTTATACATGGAAGTACTCTCTCTCTCTCTCTCTCTCTCTCTCACACACACACACACACACACACACACACACACACACACACACACACACACACAATTTACCTCTTAATATAAAAGTCTAGCATAAATGGTATGATGATGAATAAACTAATCGTTCAATTTCTAGTAAGGTTATTCATTCATATAATACAGCTTACTTTGAGTAGTTCCCAACAATCATGAAATCTTTTGTCATATCATAATTTACTTTATGGAAAAACAATAACATCAAGAATGAACCAAATTGATTTGGACTACTCCTAAGAGAGGATGCCACGCTAAATTATTGAAAACATTGTAGACAATATGCTATGATTTGTGGGCCCTATAATCCTAATCATTAATCTCAACTTCTTAGATGGCATTATGCAAGAAAAGTTCTGACACAAATGCATGATTTGCTATATACTCATATAACTCGTCAACATATATTAGAAAACTTTGTTATAAAGACGTCAAACTCATCATAAAACAAATAGGTCCACATCCTATTTATGCACACATAGTCAAGCAAAATAAAAGGATTTCCATTTAGATATTTGCATACATATTGAATGCATGTTAAAACTTGCCCTCCTAAATAAAAAGCCGCAGTTCTCTAGCATGCATCTCATGCTTTTGTATGTAATTCCCAATTATGGTGTCCATGCATTAGTTGTCCACTAATATTAAATCTAACTATTGTCAAAATTTTCAGATCATACACTGAACTTATCTCTATCTTTATTAATGTTTTCCTAAGCATCACTATGGCCTACTACCTCAAGCCAACTAAAGTACCTAACCTCCTCTAGGCCTTTGTTCATGTAAGGTTGGGGTCTAACTAACTAAATTTGATTCAAGTCATAATGTAAATTCCTCCTTGATGACATTCATGTTCTAAAAAATGGAAATTGTGGGTACTCCTCTAGGTACATTAAAAAGATCATCTCTTGATTGATAAGTCCGAGAATGTGCATGGCTTATAACTCTTGATAGACACATCAGATTGTTTTGGTTTTAATTTCTATAGAAAGTACAGATCATAAGCTTTCCATCAAGCTATAAAACCACTATCTTTGGATCTACAAGCAAGGAATTAGAAGGGACTGAAAATCTCTAATTTTCACACATGCGAAATTGTTGAATTCCATACTACCACTATTCAGGTCTGAAAATTCAGTTCCAATCCGATTTGATCCAAATACACTTTAGAGAAAGGTGAGAAAAAAAAATGCAAAACTGCTTTTTTGCTTGAATTAGCTCTCAATTGAATGCCCACAAGTATGATGGATCTAATTAAGCTTTGTGATTAACACAATAACCTAATTCTAGATTGATTAACAAGATCTAGTTCAGAAGATATGGCTTAATCACAATCTAGCATGCTAAGCATTAGAATATGATAGCAATAAATCAATAATGAACAAAAGTACAAGATATCAGTGTATTAGCATTAACCTCAACACGAGTTAGAGAGAGAAAGATAGAGAGATGACAAGCAAAAATTGTGTGGATCCAAAATGGCATGAGATAGCTACAAAGCTTTGGTTCTTCATCACAAAATATGAGGAGAGCTACACATATTTATGGAGTTTGAGGTAGCTCGAGGTAGAACCACATCCATCCATCATTTAATGACATCTAAAGTGAAAACTAGAGTCTATGTGACATTTGTCACTTCTCATGCATGAAACTCTACCAACTTTTTCCAAGTGTGCTAGTTCTAACTAAAAATGTACAAATCATCATGCATGTGTCCATTACACTTTGTGCATGCCTTGCATGTCACTATGGATCACTTACAATTAATGCATGTGAACTGCCACGAGTTTCTACAAGCATAATTTTGCTAATTCTATGTCTACAAACTATATGCAAGTTGTACTCATCAATCTAGATATGACATATCCATGTAGCTCGAGTTCTATCTAGGCCAAACTTGGCATTTTGCATTTATGAACAACATACTTGCATGGTACAATATTTGAAGCAAGCCTAAAGTCAAGATGGATTATTTTTCCATCTCAACACATGAAACACTAGAAGCCTACTTGTGGATAACTAGAAGACCATGCTCATCAAGAACATACAACCCGAGACTAGTTTCGGCCAGAAAATCATTGAAGGCCGTATTAGTAAAACAAAGGGAGACCATAATGAGTGTCTACTAGGACCTCAAGAATGTCTAAAATGTAGATCTCGAAGTGCTTTAGAAAAAAATATCAAATAGGATGTTAAATCCTAATTTGTTTTCCAAGAATGGTTTTGATTCAATACTATCAGTACTTTTTTTCAAATGTTTCAAACAAGCGAGTTATGTGATCTAAGCCTTCAGTAGATTAGTGCACGACATGTAATGTTAGTATACATTTGTTTGCATACTTTATGCAAAAGTAAACCTTAACGAAATGATTGCATCTACCCGAGATAGATTCAGTAAGCTAATTTTGAATTCATAGATAAAGGGATCTGAGCTAGATCAAGGAAGAAAAGACTCTTTACCCAAAGCTGATCTTTCATATAAGATCAAATTTGAGAGAGTGAAATAAACATAAACACAGTTTGGTATCAGACTCCTGCTAGATGTTGGAAATATTTAAGACTCTTAGTTGAGAAATTTTCGTTGAGGACAACGCTTTATGCATTGGAGGGCATAATTTGTAGGACAAATTGCCCCAAAGTAATTAAGACTTTCCCAGCTTCAAAGCACAGATAGACTTTGATGATTTAGAACTATTATTGATCAATAATTCTGTTAGGATAATGTATGAATTTGATTACTTTAATGAATTGAGTAACAAGCATTGACACCTGTAGAACTAAGAATTTTTTATGAACCATGTTTTATGGTATTATGAACACTGACCTTTCTTTGAAGGGATGCATGTCACTTCATGACTGTTGCATGCCAAGAATCTATGAACCCTTATGATTGCATGTCAAGAATCTAAGATCCATTTGGATTGCATGATAAGAATCTAAGATCCAACATGATTGCATGTCAAAAAGATTGAGACTGATGAAGAGATTTCTATGCTTTTGTTAAGTTAGATATGGATCATTGAATATGAACTAAGACTATGTTAAGTTGATGTCCTACATTTGAGACCCTATTGGAATCCATTGTATATGTAATTGGCATTGGCCAATTGGATTTGCATAATGATAAGAAAAGAATCCTTCGGGGGGGGGGTGTCCCATCTTGACCCCTCAGTGCTTCCACTATTGTGTGAATGAATCTATGTGATGTAAGGTTTTTCGAGCTTTGATTGAAAATATTAGTTGATTTTTCATTAAGTTGATTCGAGACTAGCTTCATGTGAATGATAAGCCAATTAGATGTATGATCTGATGGCATGACATCAGCAGATACACTCTAGGTCATGGCTTATCTGCCGCTCTTGTAATTTCCTGATTAGTTGTAGATGTTTAATCATGCTAATCTTAAATTTACATAGAACGACTATATACTTACTGGATGATACTTGAAATATGAAGATAGAGAATGAAATAGTCTGATGCTAGTAAGCAATCAAGACGAAATACAGACAAGAAGTCTGACTACGTGCGAGATGAGTTCTGTGATCAGGATCCATAGAGATCCACAGGTCTGCTAGTAAGCGAGACATCCACTTGTGAGAGGACAATATTTCTCTCACGCCAATGCACTGCGTGGATCTACATGCAGTGCTTGAAGAATCAAAGAAAATCTATAGATGATTTTGTAGCCATTGTGCACGTCTTTTTTTTATGATGTATGACCTTGGATGCAAATGTGTCTGCTGTTATTCATGTGTCTGATTCTCCTATTCATTTAATTCCGCACATTGGTTGAATTTGTTGAATGCTACATTAATTTATAAATGTAGATCAGCAGTGCCTGACTACATTTTGGAGGACTGTAGGAGTGATTCAGCTGGTAGTGTCTAGCGACCGCATGTAAACTCCATCCGAACTGCGTTGAATCGTGGTTGCTTCGCTTTCGCAACTGTTTCGCAATTGTTTTTCACTTCACGATTTCTTCTCGCATCAGGGTGCAAGTGTAGGGGCTTGGCGTTGGGTTTGTGCCCGAATCAAGACCCATGCGAGATGAGTTTCAACTAGCAAAGTTTCTACTTGTACTGAACAGGCAGAAGTAGCAGGTTTGGATCGGGATGGTTGGATTGGGATGGGCAATCCTTTAAATGATGTTCAATACCGTAGTTTTCACAAGTTGGAGGAAAGTGGAGTTTATCCGGGAATGAATACTAGGATGCTTACTTGCACATATAAAACATTCTCGTATTGCTGGAAGTTGGTACATAGCAAACACAGCTTGGTTAGGATCATAGGTCTGAGCATTGGGGTCAGCCACCTAAGCATTAGGATCATATCTATAATAAACAATGGTTTCAGTGGCGTACCTTGGTTGAGTCGTGTCTTCCACATACTATGTTGCTGGATCAATGGTATTGGGATCAAGGTAGTGAACAGCTTGTTGTGGAGCTGGTTGGTTGACGACAAACTGTTGACGAGGTTGGTACTGATTGGGTACAGTTGGTCATGGTTGGGATACCCCTGGTCGTGGAATGGACTATTGTGGAGGGTAGGGGCGATATACTTGATACATAGGTCTAGGTGTTGATGAAAAATGATTTTGCAACTGAGGACACTCATTAGCAGTGTGATGCTGTATTCATGGAGTTTTATGGAGGAAACATTTCAAAAAAGGAGAAATATGGATGAAGCATGCAAGAAAATGGTTGTCACTCACATTTATTGCTTGGTTGTTGTTATTTTTCGAAGATATCGGAGGTGGAAGCATGGAGGGATCCTAATCTTTACATTCTATGTTGTTCTTCATGTGCTAGTTTCATCTTGATATATAAAATTGATGTAAGAAATAGTGAAGCATCCAACATGGACACTACTATCTATATCAGTTATGAATGTTGCTATTTTGAACATTATAAAACCATAACCAGACATTCTCTCTTGTTGGAAAAGATTTTTCAGCAATATTTCTCATGGCGGTTTGGAAATCAACAATGAGTTTTTTTTATGAGTTTGTTGAGCTTTCTGCCAGGTTTCCATTTGTTGTAGAAGTTCAAAAGATTGGGCAACATTTTTAGACTTCGGGTGATTAGGACGGTCGAGATGCTTAGATTTCTTTTCACGATGGTCAAAGTCATCGTCAAAACCTTCGTCTTCCTCATGGATGACACCAGTCATCAAATCTTTAAGTTGATCATAGAGGTCAACCGATTTAAGTTCGCAGCGGATGTTTTTAGGCAATCCAACCAAGAACAATTTTATGGCCATTCGTTCAGTGATGTCTTCGTCAACACATCCGACCTTGAGACGTTTAAAGTGCTCAATGTAGTTTCGAACAGACTCGTCGTGACGCATCTTGATATGGGTAATTTGGATGAATGGGGTCTGAGTTACTTTGGATGGTTTGAAATCAAAGGCCTGGAAAATCCAGATGGAGGCCTAATCAATTTGATAACCCTGACGATCAACCTATTCAACATGCTCACCATACGCAAGATCCGATGAATGAACACCCAAATTGGAAATACCAAAGTTCGACGGTAATGTGGACCCTTAGAGATTTTTACCAGTCTTTGAAAACGCATGCGAAGTATATGGAGAATATACGGATAATGCAAAACTCCAACTATTCTCAATGACCATGGTGGATAAAGCACGAGAGTGGTTTTTTAACCTCGATCATGATGATAGACAAGTGGTTAATTCGAATCATTGTACATGTTCTCTCTTCATTTCAATACAAGCAGGTTGGCCCTCTTATGGAATGGATCAGAAATGTCCTTGCTCTCTATCTCTCTTTGTCCATCTCTCACACTTTCTTTGTACTTGCTAATTGTTGGATTTGATGTTTATTGGAAATGAATGTTCTTATGTTTTCTGTGAGAGAGAAGAGAAGAGAGAAGGGCGAGTTTCTATCATTGTGGATCTAGTGTTAACGCTTAGTGTTAATGGATCTTAGTGTTAGTATGCACATGCTGGATTTTGGAATATGTTATCACTCTCATGGGAATGAACCTCCGCATGATAGCTAACCTCGTCTCCTTGCTTGTGCTTGGATCTAGGGTTGAGGCTAGGATAGGAAATAAGCCACTACACAAATCCTAGTAAAGCTTATTTGTTGTGTTGGCTTGAATCCTAGGACACCAACCAAATGAGCCCCATGGATCAAACACCCTCTAATCAAACTTTTGATTTATCTAACCCCACTAGTGTGGCACAAGCATTACAACACTCTTTCAAAAAACTCAAGGCACAAACCAACAACTACATGAAACAAATCAAAATAGCCAAGCTCTTGAGTCAAGACTAGCAAATCAAAGAAGCAAGTGGTTCCACCTCTCATAAAGTTGTGTATACGAGAAAAAATAGATAGGAGCCTATAGGTTAAAAATTCATGGTGGAATGTTTGGAATAAATATTTTCCCATGAATCGATTTTTTGGAAGGAAAAATTTGTCCACCGCCACTATGTTTTCGGATGGGAAAGCCTTACTTTGGTGGGATAATCTAGTAGCCAAGGGAAAGCAACCACTAACATGGGATGATTTTTGTATGGTATTCAAATTTTTTTTTCTTCCCTTCTTAAATGATAATGAGCACTTCCAAAAGCTTGCTAGATTGGCTATGTCCAAGGGTTTGGAACAATATGTGCAAGATTTTCATAAGTACTTAAATCCATTATATAGTGAGATACCTCCTTAGGTGCAGAAGCTCGTGTTTATCGATGGGTTACCTAAGGACTACCAAGTGGATGTTAAGAAACTTCTGTTGAGCTTGTTGATGTGTTTTAAAATGATTTGCATAGTGGCTTACCACCGAGTAGGAGATGATTCATAAAAAATTGATGTATGAACCACCTGCCCACCCTCATCAGTGCTGATGGGCCTGAGTACCTAGGTGGTCAATCAAGCAAAGCCGAATTATGAAGCACTTGCCCACCCTAATCAGCCATGATGGCTGTTTGCTGGTGGTCCAGATTGGTATGGACCACCTGCCCAAACCCATCAGCACTGAAGGGAGTAAAAGAGGTGTCTTGAAAGCACTTCATCAATTTTAGTGGCTGCTTTTCAGACTTTTGTACCTACAAATGATATAGGCATAGGGTAGCTTGTACATAATCTCAAGAGCTAACAAGGCAAATAGTCAAGTTTTCCAAAATAAAATGCATTTTTCTAGATTCTAGCTCTATAAAAGAGGTGCAATTTGATTGGATGGCCATAGATTTGTATGAGACTTTAGGAAGAGCCAAAGGACAAATTGATGTACTTGCCCCCACATGTGAAATAGCTCAGGTCAATCCAAGCGTCACAATATTTTTATATACATCAATTTGGAGCTCATTTGGTAAGATAAACAAGAATTTGAAAAAAATCTTGAAGATTTTTTATGTGTATCTCTCTCTTTGCATGCATTTTGGTGGATCCAATGCTTTGATTAGTGTTAGTACTTTTCTATGAGGCCTCTATACATACAATAGGCTGAGGTTCACATGCGTATTTGAACATTATGCTTTGCTTTATATTGCTCTTGCTTATAGATCTACATCAGTGCTCGTAAAAAAGTTTCAAACTAACATTATATAAAAACCCACAAAACGATTACGCAATCAGTAAAAGATTAAAATAGAATCTGAAAACCTAAAATTTATAACTAAAACCAGCTAATTTTGAGCCATCATATAAAAAGCCTATAACCCTAAAATGAAGCTCTAAAAAATGAATTTCAACAATTGGGTTGTTTGTATTTGTTGATTTTTTGCGAGCATTGATCTAAATTGTGTCCATTCTAGGTGCTAGTTTTGATGAAGATGAAGATATGAATGCAACCAATCACTCTTGTGAATTGAATGAATCCATTTGTGGTCCTAACTGTCCTTTCTTTCACAGTCTTGACACTCGAATCGAGTTGTCCTTATCCAAGCCACCACCTTAGACACCAACCATAATCTTTGACAAAGATTGATGATGTTGTATAGTGAAATTCTCATGATCGGGCCATCCTTGTTGGTACCAGTGACAAGAATTTGCTTGATATAGTCCTTAATCTACTCAAGGTACGCTATTCAATCTTGGGCAGTGCTCGAGAAACCTCTTTTGAGTTATCCTCAAAAAACATGCATGTTATAAAACTTCTCAGTTTTTTTAAAACTTTACTTATAAAAAGATATATATGCTTGTATAAAAATCGTTAAACATTTTACGATGCCGATTCCATTCCTATACTTTGCAGGTTTTCCCGGGCATTGGTCTTGGGAAGAGCACTTTAATCTCTTGGGAAGAGCACTTTAATCTTGTGTTTTTTTTTTCAAAACGCGTGGAGACAAATATGCTTGTCTAACAACAAAATCAAATGTATACTACTAGTAGGGCCAAGAATTTATTAACCAAAAAGAAGGCTGCCATTACAGGAAAGAAAGGGATACAGCAAATTGCAATTGAATGCATGCATGGGCTTCATGTGCTTCTGAATTGCTATGAGTTTATTATGAACAGTAATCGTGCTTATTATGAACAGCAGCACCGTAATTGTGCTTATTATGAAGTAGCTAGCTATGCATAACAGATAACCGCATTGCTAGTGGCTTGGATTGATGATCTCTACGAGAAAATGGCTTCCAGCTGATGTACCGTCTTCTGGTCCAAGAAAAATGTTTTCTGTAGCACTTCATCCTTGATATTCGAGCCGAACATGGAATTGGCAATGAGCTGGAAACCAGCGCTCTGGCTGTTCAAAGAAACCACGGCTTGAGCAGGCGCATCTCCTACGTTCAGCTGAAAGTGAATGAGGCCTCTTGGAAAGATCATCACGTCACCCTTGTTGATGACCTTGGCAAATAGTTTGTTATGGGTCGTGACAAATCCTGCGTACAAACTTCCCTCTACAACATAAATGATCTCGGATCCCCGGGGGTGGGTGTGAGGCGGGATCAGTCCGCCCTTTGCAAAATCAAGCCTGGCAATGGAGATTCCGAGGGAGTTTAAGCCCGGAAAATTACCCACGAAACCAAAAACAGCGCTTGCTCCGAAGCTGTTGTTAGTTTGCGGAGGAACTGTTAAGCCATTAAAAACAAAATCATCTGTGGTGACTACAGCTGGTTTTTTGCAAGGGTAGCCGTTGAGGTACAAATCCTTGGTAAGGTCAGCAACACAAAAGTCCGCTAGAGGATCTGCATCGGCGGCATTGACGTTGAGCGGTGCTAACTGTAATAGGATCAACACAGGGAGCCCTACAAGCTGGATGGTGGAGGAAATAGAGGCTTTCATTTTTATCTGGAGTACTGAACTCGGCCAAATGGAAGTTGAGTGGAGCGAGAGCTTATGCGAGCTAGAAAATATTTAATCCAACTGAAGTGTGTGTGTGTGTTGGAACTTTGTGGTGCCCCGCTGCGCAATGAGCCGAGAGAGAAAGATTGCTCCGTGATGAGCTGAGTACTGAATCAGTATGGCAATGGAACGATATTTTATATAGTGGTGCTGATGCAGGATGCTAGTTTCGTGATGCGCAGCAAATGGTGCAGTGGGATGAGAAAGGTGTAATGAACGCGAGATCTACGAAGCAGAGGAGTGGATGCAGCTTCGTGATCAGATGAGAGAGTTTAATTAGTCTTCTTTCCACGATCAGCGAGGAAACGCAAGCAACCCACGCCCCAGCGCTAGCGCTAGCGCTTGGGGAAGCCGTAAGACTAAGACTAAGTCGCATCATCCCCTCCCTACCTTTCACCGTTGATAATGGATGGGCCTTTTTTCTTATTTTACTTTTCATATATATGACATGTATCATTAATGCAAAGGCTACTTTTTAAGTATCAACCAAGTACATTCTTGTTATATTTTTGCAATGAAATTTTGAAGTAGCATGATATTTGATCTTTTAAAGTTACCTTTCAGATGGAAGGGCAAAATTTTTTTAGTTTGCCATTCAAATGACATGCTTTTAAAATTTTTGCCTTTCTTTGAAAGGCTAACTAGCCTTTAGCTTGGAAGCAAACGTTTTGGAGGCTGTTTTTGGCTTCTCGGGCCAGCCGTATCAGTCCCCAGACAACATTGCATCTTGCAAATGCCAAGCCCGGTCACATGGAGTGGAGAAGAGACTTACTAAGAGTTATGTCTCCGCTCTCTCTCCGCTTCCATTGCATTCAAATTTGGGGAGGGGGGGAGGGGGTGTGTGTGGGGAGAAATTCCACCCTAGGGAGGTTTCTCCCCTCGGGTAGGAGGGCATTCCGCCCTTCGCCCAAGAAGAGCGTCCGCTCGAGGGTGGTATTGGGGGGGGTTCGTCCTCAGAAGGCATGGGCTTTTGCCCTGAGGCTAGTCCCACAAATTTTGCAATGGGAAGCAGCACCATTCTCTTCATTAAAAAGTTAAAACTGAGATTACGGATGGTGAAGGGAGGTCGTGAAAAAGGAGAAGTCCAAGGTTGTGCAACGTGCAATGCATCTTCCTCCAAAAATCGCTCAACAAAAGATGTGATGGATATTGACTTCCAAAACCCTCACACGTTTTTCTTTTTTTGGGGAAGGTGATCCAACAAAAAAAGAAGAAGAATCCATTCGTTGACATTTTCTGCCTACATGGTGAGTCATGCCACGCTGCTCCAGGAGCCCGCTAGTCCAAGCCACGAGCGTGCCACTAGCCATGACCCATGAGCCTTGCGCCACACAATGCCATGAGCCAGGCGACTCCATGAGACATAACCCACCTTAAGGCTTGACCTATAACTACTTAAGGGGTCATGCCAAACCATAACCCACCTTTGCCATGCACATTTATGCTTTCTCCCACTATGGCGCTCTCTCAATTGTGCTCCGCAGCATCCTATTGCTTTCAACATTTGCGTCCTCATGAGCACAGCCTGAGAGAAATCGTGACATCCTCATAACATAAAGGTATGTAAGTTTTTTTGAATTTCTTAAGAGCATTGTTTTAATTAAAATTTTCAATTACCATTTATTGTCATTTTATCAAAGCCAGCTGCTAGGCATAGCTTAGTCTCAGAGCTAAGCAAGGCATAGCTATGCCAGGCATTGCTTCGGGCATTGCTTCGGCTGAGTGTAGTGTTCGACATAGCTCGGGTTGTGTTGTATGTCTGGCATAGCACTCAACACAAGAGAAACTTGTGAGACTCCTGCTAAGAGCCATGCCAAGCATAGCTCTCATTAAAAGTCATGTCTATTATGGGTCTACTTTAGAGCTCTAAGCAAGGGCCATGATTGGCAAAGCTTACACAAAATGTTAGACCTTGCACAATAGCTTCAATTAACAAGAAATGATATTAAAATCCTTAAAATTGGTACTACAAGGAGTAAAAATTTGTATTTCTTTTAAATTTTTTTGACAATATTTGAAATAGTTTAAAAATTCTACTTGATCTTTTTCAAATTTAGAAAGTAATTAATTTTGTTAAAAAATTAGAAATAACTTAGACAAACCTTTTCCTTTGGACAATTGTGGCCGAGCTATGCCAGACATAGCTCCATGGTTTTAAAAAGAAAATTCCATTGTTGATTTTCATCTAGCATTTTTTTTGTTTTAGATTGCAAATTTTTTGCTACACTGTTTTTGAGGAATTAAAAAATGTCGCAAATAAGAATTCGACCTTCTCTAAACCCGTCTGATCTTCAGAAGATAGACATGTCAAAGCACATGTTTTATTTTTCAAAACATTGTGAAGGACAAAAACTTACAGATCTTTTTCTATGGAGCGCGGAGATAGCTGGCAAAGGGATGTCAAGACCTTTAATGTTGCAGGACATGTGCTTTATAAGGTGACGGTAAATGACATGGATTGAGAATTTACATATTTCCTTGTGAAATCGATTGAGGAGAAAGTTTATTTGTACATGTTGGATCAAAGCTACATGAAAGTTCGCCTCTACGAACATGCCTTTGTCAGGAATTTCTTCGATGAGGCACTAAGGACTTTGGTAAGTCTTGTTGCTATTTCTCCAAATTAAACTGCATATTTTCATTCTATAGTGAACCAAGCTTAGTTTGTGTAATTTTTTTTATAATTTGTTATTTTCAGAGCTTGAAAGAATTGGTTCCCTGTTGGAAAACCTGTTTACGTAGGAAGGAATTCTCGAAGGCGCGCACTGGCGCTTGGCCTGGATAGAGTCGATCTTTGTAGTTGTAGCTATTGCTCCATGCTACTTTCGAACGGCAGACTGTTGACACTACAGATCTGATTTTACTTATAAAATAGTAGATAATGTTTAATAACAATGGAAGTAATATCTACTGCAAGCAAGCATCACAAATCATTCACAAGATTACACAAGATGGGCAGAAACACTGCAACTCTATTTTCCAAATTAAGTTTACAACAACATGTGTTTGTGCACTATCTATTTCCCAGATCATCGCGTGGGCGCAAGAGAGGTATTCTCTCTTACAAAAAGAAACTAGCTACTGCAAATTTTCCTATGTGTGTGCACATCACTACTGTGCATTTGCTGTATTCAGCTATGTTGTCTCGAGACACTCTCATCTTCTCTCATGTTGATCCTATATGTAAACAACTGAGAAAATAGATTCAGCTAATTTGTTTTGATCAAAAGAACACATTGTGCTAATTGCAACCGCTTCTGGTTGCCCATCACTTTCTTCCGTGCTGCTCTTCATGCTGCGTCGGTTCAAAAATATTGAAAGCTGAAGAGAGACAGCTTGATGTCGCATTTTTAAAATGTGAAAAATGTGAAGGTCAACGAAGAATGTGTTTGAGTCATTTTGGCAATCAACTATGCCAAGGTCAAAGTGTTGCATATTTTCAAATTGCGAAAGACCCGAAGGTCACTTGAAATATGTTCTAAGTCATATTTTGGCCAACTGTCGATTTTTCAAAAAATGCAGGCTATGCGAAAGTTAGCTCAAAAATGCTGCAGTTTAAAATACAAGGGAAAATAGAAAAGCTTTGATGGTTAGAAACGTCAAGTTTCTTCAGCTCCCTCTCAAAGCAGGTATTTTTCTGATCCCCAAGCTCACCCTTTGTTTTTCAAACATTGCCTTGTCTAAAGGCTTTGTGAAGATATTGGCCACCATATGTTTCATTGAAGTGAACACGGTCTTTAGCTCATTTTTTTCAACCAGATCCCTGATCAAGTGATACTTGATGGCAATGTGTTTTGTTCTGGAATGAAACACAGGGTCCTTCGTCAGATGTATAACATAAGTGTTGTCCATGTATAACATCAACGACTCATTGGTGCTCTCTCCCAGTCCTAGAAACTATTTGAGCCATGTCAGCTCATTAGTCATCTTGGCTATAGCAACATACTCTACCTCACAAGAAGATTGGGTAGTTATTGTTTGCTTCTTGCTGACCCAAAGAACAACTGCATCTACTGCGATGGTACAGCCTCCTGAGACGCTCTTGGAGTCATCTTTCATAGATGGCTGTGATGTCACAAAATTGTTATATATTGAATATCAACTTAAATATGGCATGATGTACTCGAAAATGAAAATATGAGCTGGATAAATATAAATCTTGAAGAGGCCTAAGTCATTTTTTGAGAATATATCTCCTAAGTACTTGTCTTGTATTTAAAGGCAAGACCTTTAGAAGGGAAGACATTGCCTTGGATAGCCTTTATTAGGTCGTCCATGCAAAACGACTAGATATGAATCAACATGTTAGACTAGAGTAATTTTAACTTTTAGTTAAATAAACCTCTTATGGTATAATTGAACATATACTCAATCTAATTGTTAACTAGACCATTTCATGGGAGCGATGCACCTGTAGTTTTAGAGGTGTGTTTGTTTGCCTCGTAGAACATATATTGATCTCACACTTCAGTCTCGACCATTGAGAGAGAAGAGTTTATGTATTTGAAAGAGGTTGAAGAAGTGAATAGAGTACTGAGAGTTATTCTCCGTTATCTCTGTTCTCCACACTGTTGAGTGTGAGTGATCCTGAGTCTACTAGCAATCTCTAATGCATTACATGAATTACTCTCTGATCAGACAGACTCTCTAGCACATTACAGTCGTTTGCTGTGTATCCATAAATATGCTCTAAGGAACTGTCTTATAATCATCTTATTCGTCTGTCGCGAATACTTTCGTTTCGGCACTCGAATAACGTCTACATTTAATACAGTCTAGCACGATCATTGAATAAAACTGTATGTATACATTTGGAATGACAGTCCCTGTCTGAAGAATTGAGTCTTTGATTTGTGTTCCTGATTGTAACTGACATAAGTTACTAACGTGCTCTTTAACCATAACCTTGGACTTAAGTTGTTGAGGACTTTTGTCTAGAAACGAACAGTTCGCAAACATGATTAATTATTTGTCTGCACAACCACAAATACATCGAACATTGCTCGACTCTCTGTTGACACCTTAATCAGTCGGAAGGTAGTACTATTGTGCTACTCTGATAACATCTCACCTGTAGAACACATTTCATTCGATTTGATAGAGGAAAGACTGTTGTTCTGGGATTATTAACACTACACGCCCAACACAAGTAATACTGGTTACTTTCTAATGTCTGTTGACAACCAGAATAATGTTCAAAGCCACTTTACTCGAAATAAATCATAAATTGTACCAAACACATAACTTTCTAACAATGTCCTCTGTGGGTTCGACATTATTTGCTACAAAATCTATATTAACCTTGTTGGTATAGTACAACATATACCAATTTTTAGCGCCGTTGTCGGGTATAGCTTAGGAAAGTTATGAGAAAATTGACACATCCATTTTCATTTCTAGTGTATGTCAGATAGAGAATCCTGATTAGAACGATATTGTAAGCTTAGAGAGAAATTTTTACGAAGACAAAGTGAGAGTGCAAATTGAAGAAATCTCGACGAGATCACTGTCCAATTACTTGAACTCCTAAGTAGCTTCAGTATGGAGGGTCCTGCTGCACATTTCACTTCTATCTCAAAAATTAAGTACGATTATTTTAAAGGGACTACTTCAGATGATGCAGATAGCTATGTCTCGCAATTTGAGTCAATCGCTAATGCAAATAATGAAGGAATTGACGTAGACAAATTGTGAATCTTTCCTGGTCTACTGAGAAAGCAGGCACGCATATGGTACAGTCAAGTCGAATCAGGCCGTGTAGGAACGTGCATTTTTAAACCAGTTCAGAGAAATCGGTTATAAATCTAGAATTCTCGGACGTCTGAACAATTTTCAGAAGAAGACTAAAAAATTCCTTCGAAAATATACATGAAAAGTTAAGAATCTTATAGAAAACCTAACCGGTGTATATCCCATTGATATGCAGATAGAATGGTTTTTGGCTGGTATACCACCAAAGATTGATCGGTATTGCAGACAAGGGGACATGACCTCCTTAGCAGCAGTAATAGCTAGTGCTGAAAACTTCAAGACCTCAAAACTAGCACGAAAGCGACGCTCAACTAAAAGATTTCGTAAGTCCAAAACTGATTCTAGTGATAGTGATGATGATTTAGATTCTGACTCAAGTACCAGTTCTTCAAGCTCGAAGTCTGAAAGTAGTGATTCATCAGAGAATCAAAAGCTGATAAAGGAGATAAAAGAAATAAACAACGATCCAAACGAAAGGACGACACAAAAACCATCAAGGATAAGTCATTGACTTCTAAAGTTGAAAAGCTTTGGAAGAGTAATATGGCTGATCTTAATAAAAAGTTTAATGATTTAAAACTGCAGATCTCTGAAGTTGCAGACAAAAGACCAAAAGTGTCTTCTTCCAAATCAGGAATGTCATGTACAAAATGTGGAACTTCTGGACATACTAAGGAAGACTGCACCATTGTGAATGTAAAGTATATCGAAGATCCTGTCCACGAGGTACTTTTTATTTTTTAGAATGATGCGACTACTAATAATGTTCAGGGTACTACAACATCAGCCCAGCAGGATAGACCAAAGTTCGCACCAAGAAGACACAGTCCTCCTGAATTTGTTGGACCAGCGATGAAGTCACAAACCAGGACTAAACCAATGTCGAGCAACTGTTACAACTGTGGAGATCCAAGAAATTTTTCACCTGACTGTCGTCAGCCACGAAAGTCGATTGGTTATGTACCGTTATGCTCAAACTGTAGGGAGCCTGGCCACAAGTATCCTGACTGCCCTTAACCGCAAAAGCTGTGACCTAAATATCGGTATGTAGCAACACTAGCTGCTGCAGACTCGAAAGCAAAAGCTTCGACTGATGCTGTTGTGCAAAGAGTTGATATTATTGAAGGAAAATTGGCGAAGATAGAAGACCAGTCCTGGCCAAGTGACGTAGAAAAGATATTCAAAGTCACAACGAGAAGCAAAGGCTCCTCGAAACCCGAACAGAAATCTTCAACGAAGTGCAGAAAATCTTCGAAGAAGAAATCTTCTAGCAAGTCGACGAACAAATCTACAACCAAAGAAGATCTTAAAGATGACCCCAACTATCCGCAATGCGGCAAAATCATTTGCAAAAGACATCTCAGCAGAAGCGAAAGAAATTATCAGTATTGAACTTCAATCAGCTGCTGCAGAGAAGGTGGTCACTTTCAAGGAACAGGACGACGAAATACCAAAGACTAAATTGTCTAGTGCTGTTATTGACAAGCCAATCTCGAAATCAAAGATGAAGGATTATAACATAGTGACTAATATTGGATCTCATTGTCTGAACATCACTTTTGAGCAATTATTGGCAGATAACACTTATTACAGAAAGCAACTGAAAGATCTTCCTGCCCCTAAAAAGAAGAAACAAATTTCTTTGCCAGATGCTAGTGTATTGTCTATTGATTAGGAGATCTCGGTGCACCTGAAATTGATGTTACCATTGCTGGATGTTTGATTGAAAAAGTGCCGATAGACTCTGGTTCCAGCGTGAACATAATAACAGAAGACACAACTCATGCTTTGGGGCTGATTGACATTCAACCGACACAACGAAATATCAAGTTAGCTAATTCGACGCGACGAAAACCTGTTGGAGAATTGAAGGATGTTACTAATTACATTCAAGCCAAGCCTTTCACAATATATTTCATAGTTATCAAACCACTTGGTTTGTCATCTTATTCTGTGCTAATTGGATGGCCCTGGCTTTATCAATCAAACACAAGTGTTCATTGGAAATCCAGAGAGTTGAGATTTCAGACTGGTGAGACCAATAATCGAGATAAGCCAGTAGAACAAATAATCACCTAGAGTTGTGACAAATATGAAAGTGAAACTCCTTTGTCTGACACCAGTCTTACCTCAGAAGAATCTTCTTATGCCTTAAATATTTTTTCCAATGCATGTGACATCGAAGTGCAATATTTTGAATGCTATGAGAATACTGACGAAGAAGAATTCTTCGATGCCTGCAACGCTGAAGCAGATGTTTTGAGTGAAGAAATTAAAGTTGCAGACACGAACTCTAGAGAGTCTGATGATTCGAGTGACGAATATGAACACGAATTTGGTAGCAAGAACCAGACTGACGACAAGAATATATCTATGGAGTCAACCATGCGTGAAATTCATGGCCATACCAAGGCTAGTATGACAAAAGATATCATTCTACTAGATTCTACTGAACTAATTGAACTTGCACCTAGCAGATTTGTGCATGTTTCAAAGTCACTTGGAGAATCGGAATTAGCGAAATTTACTGAATTGTTGAAGGAGTATCAAGATGTTTTTGCCTGGTTGCTCGACGATTTGAAAGGTATACCTGCAGAATTCGGAGAGCACCGTATTGATCTTAAAGAAGATGCTATACCTGTTTGATAGAGACAGTATCGTCTCAATCCAAAGTACCTCCTCATGGTTAAGGACGAACTTCATCCAGAGAAATGTTTTTTCAGTATGAAAGAAGGAATTTTACCTGGACACAAAATATCAAACAGAGGAATAGAAGTCTATAAAGATAAAGTCGAGCTTATAAAGGACCTCAAGATACCAACCAATCTACGTGAACTAAGAGCTTTTTTAGGACATGTCGGCTATTATCGGAGATTTATCCAAAATCATGCTTCTATTGCTGCTTCTCTTACGCATCTACTCAAGAAACAAGTGGAATACTTGTGGATGAATGAACATCAGAAAGCATTCGAAGAACTTAAGCAAAGATTGATCAATGCTCCTATTCTGAGACCACCCAACTGGGCTATTTTATTTCATAGTTATGTTGATGTTTTTGCATTTGCTATTGGCCTCTGTCTGAGCCAGAAGGACAATCAGAAGAAAGATCATCCCATATACTATGCGAGTCGACAGCTCAGTGCCTCGGAGAAGAATTATTCGGCTACAGAAAGGGAAGCACTCGGAATGATTTTCACTGTTAAGAAATTTTAGCATTATTTGCTAGGATATGTTTTCATTTTTCATGTTGATCACTATGCTCTAAAGTATCTCGTGAATAAACTAGATTTATCAGGACGAATTGTTCGGTGGGTTCTACTTCTGCAGGAATTCACTTATCAAGTAGAACTTTGCCAAGGATAATATCATACAAATGCTGATTATCTATCGCAACTTAGCACGAAAAAAACTGAAAAACCAATTAATGATGATTTTTCAAACGAAAATCTATTTGAAATTTCATCTATGAATTCATTATATTCTGATATCATTACTTATCTTAAGGATCAAATATATCCGGATGGTTATGATTTGGAGCAAAAGACAGTTTTTCAATATAAGGTAGCACCTTATATGATTATTAACAATGTCTTGTACAAGGTTGGTGCTGATCATCAACTAAGAAGATGTCTCGAAACAACAGATATTAAAAAGGTTGTTCAAGCCTTACACTCAAAGGATGCTGGCGGACACTTTGCTTTAAAGAATATTGTTAATAAAATATTGACTGCCAAGTACTGACGACCAACTATGTTCAAGGATGTATCAAATTTTATTCGTTCATGTGATCCATGTCAGAGATCTGGTAAGCCAACAAAAGCAATGAATTGGTCGTTGACACCAATCCTGCCTCTTGCACCATTTGAGAAGTGGGGGATTGACTTTGTTGATCCAATCAAACCTGTGACTCGACATACTAAGTGTCGTTATATTCTTGTTGCAATGGATTATGCTACAAAGAACGTTGAAGCAGAAGCGAAGAAACGAAACGATGCAAAAACTGTCGCGACGTTCTTATTCAAATTTATAATCACAAGATATGGTTGTCCACTTGAACTAGTAAGTGACCGTGATACACATTTTCTAAATGACACAATACGGCTGCTGACAACATATTTTCTGATTAAACACAGAAAAACAACCCCTTATAATCCAAAAGCAAACGGGTTGACTGAGAGAGCTAATGGAATCTTATGTAAGATCCTGAACAAGATTACTATTGCACATGCGACTGAATGGAATAAAAAATTACCAGCAGTTCTCTGGGCTTATCGTAACACAGAAAAGATCACGACGAAGCAAACACTGTATTTTCTTACTTATGGTATGCATTCTATTTTGCCTATTGAATTTGAGGTGACAACTTTTCGTATTCAAGCTCAACGAACAGATGCAGAAAGTATTAACAAAAGGTTGACCAATATTGAAGAACTATATGAAGCTCGTGCAAATCCACAAAAATTAACGGAGGAAATCCAGGAACAACAAAAGAAAAAGTATGATAGTCGTATCAGGAAATGTGATCTTAAAGTTGATGACTTTGCGCTGATCTATGATAGTCAACATCAAAAGTTTTCTGGAAATCTTCATATGAGATGGCTCGAACCTTATAAAGTTATAGAGGTGTTTGAGAATGGTTCTGTACAACTCCAATCACTTGAAGGTGAACTATTACCTACACGAATTAATGGGTCCAGACTCAAGAAATACTACCTTTGACTAGAATTTTTTTTATTCTTATTCTTTTCTAGTATTTGTCTGGAATTGATCGCAAATTTTCTTTTATCTTTTCTGGAATTGTTCGCGACTTTTCTAGCATTTTTTCCAAAATCATTCTTCAAGGTGTTGTCAAGAACTTTTCGAGAATTTTTCTAGACTTCTCTCATAATCTTTCAAGACATTTTTAAAGTGTTTTTGAGAACTTTTCGCGACACTCAATTTGTAATCAAATGTGTTTTACTTTTCGTGGATCGTTTTCGAAAATCTTTTTAGAATCTTTTCTAGCATTTTTCTTTTGAGTGATTTTTCTACTATATTGTTATTTTCAAGAATATTTCGAGAAATTTTCTAGTATCTTACTAAAATTCATTCAAGAACCTTTCGTTAGTTTCTCTATCATTTTCTAGGATCTTGCGAGACTTTCTAGAATTTTTCTAGCATATTTTTGAGAATCTTTTGTGAATCTCTCGACCTACTTTTTATATTCATCCATTAAAGATGAAGGCCACGTGGTCATCATTATTCACACGTGTGTACGCGCGTCTACACATATCAAAACGGATATTGTTTTTTATTCATTTATTTCTTTTCTTTTCACAAACAATCTTTATTGTCATTAAGACTGATCTGTCAAATCATATTTTGAAAGTATGAGTCATGCACGCCCTTAATAATGGAAATGACAGATGTCATGGCACCATGACACGTCATCATCCTCTCCCCACCGCCACTGTATATCATAGTCATTTTCTATTTTCCTCCTCACACTTTCTTTCTGCGTTTTCATGCTTTTTTGTGCTCACTCTTTTTGCGATCAAAGCGATCTATTGCGCCCTATCGCGATCTACGGAGCTGTCGTCAATTATTCGACGCAATGGCTTCTAGATCGAGTTCTAGCTCTTCAATTACCTGGAAAGCATACGTAGGAATCCGCCTGGCATCAATCCAGTCCTATTTGGATCAATCCAAGTTGGGTAATTTGAAAGTGTATACTTCAGTCATTTTGTCTGAAGTCAGTACTGAATTTGTGAACTCCATCCACGCAGTCTCTGAGGTGGATTTCAAAGTACATGTGCGAGGCAAATTTTTCACTATTTCTGAAGAACTATTTTGCACAGCCCTCGGATTACCATTGGATGGTACAATTGTTACTACAAACAGAGATTCAGTGGATGAGACCACCCACTTCTTGAGCAACTGCTGCGTACCCACGAAGGGGTATAAAATCTCAATGATCAAGGATACCACCTTTAAGCTGTTTTGTAAATACGCCAATCAAGCTATATTTTTGACAGATGCGGATGCAACCATCTCAATGCAAAATTTTTGGTATCTATTGGACGCGTTAGCCGAAAATCCTGTATGCTTTGGTATCATCGCATACAAGGCTTTTTTGAGGTGGATCAAACACCAAAAATTTTATGGAGTAGGAGAACATGTTTCGCGATTGTGCGATCATTTTGGAGTCCTGACTGATCAAGAGAAAACCATGTTGATGGGAAGGTTGTTGTCTCCAAAACCAATTGACCTTTCCAGCCTCCTGACCGTTCCTACCACAATAACTAGTCTTCTATCTTCCAACCACAGCACGAGTCTTCTCTCCAGGTCCTACACGAGCTACGGAGCAACTTATCAAGCCGGGGGGAAGCAACAAAAGAGTTAACTTGGTGACCCAAGTGACTTTTTTTCTAAACCAAACAGGTATATCAAAATTTGTCAGTCTGTATGCAGCCCTAACAGACCCTGATCTTTCATTTTATCACCTCCATGAATTTTGACCATGGTTAGATTATGAGAAAACAACCTGATATACTATCAAAATCTCTTATTTCTCACCCAAATCTTCGTCCTAGAATTCACCGACTTCACTGAGGCTAGATCTAATCAAGATCAGTCCTCCAACAGCTCCGCGAATTCTATCTCGGAGATTTTGTTGTTTTTAGTCAGAAAGTCACATTTTTTTTTCATATTCCCTATCTACTAGTAAAACCTCTGTATTAGAAATTGCCATCCAGAAATCATTCTCAGTGAGTACAAATTCCCTGTCCCACCCGCAAATTCTAAGCATACAAATTCTTTTCTAAAAATATAAAAAAATCAATATTCTGACAGACAACACTCCTTGTCAGAATTCGCCAGTTTTATAGTTTGATTTATCTGCCTCTCCATGATTTCTCAGTCTGTCCGCGAATTTTATTACGGCCAAAAAGACCAATTTTTTGTCCTAAACATCCCATTCTGCAAGCAAACTGTCTTTTTTTGGCCAAGTATAGTATTGACCTGATCATTTGTATTGCTACTCTCCTCCACACTCTGCATCATGTCTCGTGACTGTGCTGAATCTTCTAATCCGGCTCCTCCATGACTAGAACTCAGAATTCCATGTATCGATGCACCAAAGTACGATGGAGAATCTGACCCAGTCCGATTTCTCCAAGACTTTGATAATGCATGCTGTTTTTATGGAGATACGTTTGAAACTGAAAAGCTTCACCTATTCTCCATGATACTCTATGGAACAGCCAAGCAGTGGTATTTGAATCTCTATCCTCATGATGTTGCTTCTTGGACCACCCTCAAGGACGCTCTCGTCAAGCGTTTCAAACCATATAAACTGACTCAGAGCCCATCCATTCAAATTACCCATATCAAGATGCGTCGCGAAGAGTCTGTTCGAAACTACATTGAACATTTTAAACGTCTCAAGGTAGAATGTGATGATGAAAATATCACCGAACGTATTGACTTTCTAACACCTCTCTAGGTTCCATACCTCCATCCAAAGCATAGACACCTACCTGCCCATAACCAAGGACAATAGTACCTTAATCTAAGGCACCTACCCTTAATACTAAGAGTACCCCTTATCCAAGGGTCACGTGACTCCATTACCTCCGACTAAGGTATAGTCACTTGCCTGTCCTTCTCCAAGGGCACATACCCTTAATCCTAAGGGTACCTTGCCATTTAGCCCCCAACACTAAATGGACTATCTAGAAAATTCGACCCACAGATCGTTAAATAACGTCTACCTTCTATGGGACTGTATGTAGAGTTTCTCAGGCTTTCAATGCACTGATCATTTGACATCCAGTGGAGTCACCGCCCTGACAGGTATCTTTTGTAACAATGTATAGGGATTATTCTATAACGATGATCAGTGGCTAAGTAGGTTTTAGAATCAGTTAGTTACAATTCTAGCATTCCATAATTCAGCCATCAATGAACTCAACTAAAGACTGGTTCTTGCGCCCACTGATTTGTGCCCAGCTTCAAGCATTGTACTCAATTTTTTACTATTATCAAAGTGCATTTTTGTCTACATTGTTGTTCTATTGTGCATTGTAGTATCTTCATCCATCTTGAACTCTCTTCTTGCTGGTAACTGTTGCAGTTCCAATCCATTAACCACCTGCTCCACTTCTGCTGCTCACCATTGTTTTCACCAAAATTTGATAGCTTTAACATGTGTCCTCAAGGGAATGTGTAGCTGATATCTTCACCAAAGCATTGGGAAAGGACTTGTTCATGAAGCATAGGACTTCACTTGGAGTGTTTTTAAAGTCTACGCTCAAACTAGTTGAAGAAGGTGTGAAAGATTTCGACTAGTTTTACTATTTTAGTCATATTTGTATATTTGGCAATTGAGGCCAATTTTCATATTAGACTTAGAGTTTGACTTTTCAAAGTTATAGCCCCAAAAATAGTATGGTTTTCAATATGGAGGGTAACCAAAGTTTGAATTTAGGTTTGGACCTGTGGGAAGAGATGACATTCTCTCTCTCTCTCTCTCTCTCTCTCTCTCTCTCTCTCTCTCTCTCTCTCTCTCTCTCTCTCTCTCTCTCTCTCTCTCTCTCTCTCTCTCTCTCTCTCTCATCTCATTCATGCTTATACATGGTTCTCTTTGGGTTTTACTATCCATTGGTGCACTGTATTGGTGATATCTTGCAATTTTGTGTGTAGAATGCTTGTTAAATGTTATTTTTGGATCCACATGTGTGAAATATAGTAGGTAATGTTTTTGTACGGACAAAAACTTTATCATATCTTATGTTTGATGTTTTATCAGGTTCTTAGTGAGTTTGCATCTCTTTCATTAAGTAGATGTTGAGTTTTCCACGTTGGCAAGATTGGTAGATTTGGTCTATTATCAACCCAAGATCATTTTACGGAATTGGATCTTAATTGATCTGAAATTCTTCACACATTGGAAGGTCATTCATCCTATTTGATGCTTGACATCAAGACATAATTTATCTTAAATTCACCAAGAGATCTTTGTTCAATTATGGTGAGAGTGAGTGAGTAGGTCTAGGAATTGGTAGTTGACTAAAGTGAACTAGCTAAGGTGTCAAAGTACAATGAGTGTTTCTGGCCAATTTAGTGCATACAAGAGTATTAGCCCTCTAGCACACACCACAAGTGTTTTCTTGCTTGTTGGGGATCTTACCTAGTGTGGAGCTCTTACTATTGTTCATTGCCAAATCATGTGCTTGGGGGTGGATTCGAAGATTCAGTTTGTGAGCCTCCTTGGATTGCTCTACTCATTGGAATATAAGCCATAGTTGGAATATAAGCAAAAAAGGATATTGTTTTTCGATTTGGTAGTAGTTTAGGGCATTTGAAATTGTGGGAGGTTGTCAGACAGGTATCAGTTAATTTGGCCCTTTCAATCATGGTGAAGGGCTATGCAAAAACCAAAGGTTTATAGTATGATGAAACCGTTGCACAATTAAAATGAAGTACTCTACATCGTATTATTGTTGTGGTGGAATTTTTTAGTTTGAAACTTCAACAAATGGACATAAGGTCTGCATTACTCAATGGTGTCTTGAATGATGATGATTAGATATCCCAACTAGAAAGATTCATCGTTACTAAGGTAAAGTGTGCAAGCTCAAGCAAGCACTTTTTAGTCTCAGACAACCTCCAAGAAAATGTTGGTAAAGCCACATAAATGACTACTTTTTCCTAAGAGAGATGGCAAAACCATCTTTGATCCTAGCAAGCAAAATCTTTTGAAATGGGCCAAAATTTCAAAAAAGAGTAACCATTTAGTAGTTTTGTAATTTTTCTCAAAAACATGCTTTCGTAGGAACTTCTTTGTTAACAATGGATGGCGACTTAGACGAGAATCTATCTATAAATTCTAATGAAGAAGATGAGTCTTGGGAGCCACGAGAGATGAGCCAAGAGCCACATGACACCATGTGTCATGAGCCACGAGTCATGAGACATCATGAGCCATGAGCTACATGGTGCCGTGAGTCATGCCACGCTGCTCCAGGAGACCGCTGGTCCAGGCCACGAGCGTGCCACGAGCCGTGACCCATGAGCCTTCTTGCGCCACACAACGCCATGAGCCACGCGACTCCATGAGACATAACCCACCTTAATCCATAACCCACCTTAAGGCTTGAGCCATAACTACTTAAGGGGTCACTCCAAACCATAACCCATCTTTTTCATGCATGTTTATGCTTTCTCCCACTCTAGCAGTACGCAATTGATACGTGATGAAGTCAATTATACCACTACTGAACGTGAAGCTTTGGCAATGGTATATGCGGTTCAGAAGTTTCGCCATTATCTTATGGAAAAAGTTTTTGCCTTCTTCACTGATCATCAAGCACTCCTATATCTCATCAACAAGTCTTGCACAACTGGTCGTATCATCGATGGATCCTATTATTATGAGAATTTGAGTTTAGGATCATGGTTCAAAAGGGAGTTCAACATTTTGTAGCAGACCATCTATCTGAATCCCTAACCTACCCATCCCATATCAAGGTGTCAACGATGATTTACCCGATGCCATCTTATTTCAGGTTGACTCTACACCCATTTGGGCCAAGGAAATCATAGAATATTTAACTTCAAGGCAGATGGATCCATCCTTATCTAAACCCGAACAACGTGTGTTGGTCCTCAAAACCAAACCTTATACGTTAATTGCAGGCCAACTTTACAAACAAGGGTTAGATGGAATTATCCGACGTTGTCTTACTGAAGGTGAAATACCCTCTGTCATCTCCCTCACTCATGAAGGTGTTAGAGCAGGTCATTTATCTTCTGAAATGACTGCTAAGAAAATCCTCTTGGCTGGATTTTGGTGGCCAACTCTCTTTAAGGATACGCACGCCAAATTGTACCATTTTTTTACTAGAAATTGCCAAACCCTTGCTTGGGATCACAGGATGAGATTGAGAATTAGAAGGCTTAGGGGTTTTCGGCATCACCAGATTCTCACCTTTCACAAGAGCCTCACAAGTGATGGGAATGAACAAACTTGATGTTTCTAACCATCAAAGATTTTGTATTTTTCCTTGTATTTCGGACTGCTACATTTTTTAGCTAAGTTTCGCACAGTCTACATTTCTCGAAAAATTGACAGTTGGCCAAAATATGACTTAAAACATATTTCAAGTGATCTTCAAGTTTTTCACAATTCAAAAAGATTGCCAAAAAGACTCAAACTCATTCTCCGCTGACCTTTGCATTTTTTGCATTTTCAAAATGCGACATCAAGATGTCTCTCTTCAGCTTTCAATATTTTTGAATCGACGCAGTGTGAAGAGCATAAAATGGCCAAGGCATGGAAGAAAATGACGGGCAACCATGAAGCAGTTGCAAGTAGCACAATGTGTTCTTTTGATCAAAGCAGGTTAGCTTAATCTATTTTCTGAGTTGTTTACATATAGGATCAACGTGAGAGAAGATGGGAGTGTGTCGAAGACAACATAGCTGAATATAGCAAATGCACAGTAGCGACATGCACACACATAGAAAAATTAGCAGTAGGTAGTTTCTTTTCATAAGAGAGAATACCTCTCTTGCACCGACGCACTGATCTGGGAAACAGAAAACGCACAAACATGTTGTTGTAAACTTAATTCAGAAAATAGAGTTGCAGCATTTTTGCCCTTCTTGTGTAATCTTGTGAATGATTTGTGATGCTTGCTTGCAATAGATATTATTTCTGTTGGTATTAAACATTATCAACTATTTTATAAGTAAAATCATATCTGTAGTGTCAGCCTGTCGTTCAAAAGATGATTGATCGTAGCATGGAGCAATAACTATAGCTATAGATATCGACTCTATTCGGGCGCCTTCGTGAATCCCTTCATTCGTAAAAAAGTTTTCCAACAGTGGTATCAGTGAGCGGTTATTCAGACCATGGATTCTATAAGCAGCATCCAATCAAAGATATGCACAATACTTCAGGAAGATGGGTCAAAAGTAGCTAGTTTCTTTTCGTAAGAGAGAATACCTCTATTGCACTGACGCGCTGATCTGGGAAATAGACAGTGCACAAAAATGTTGTTCTTAATTTGGAAAATAGAGTTATAGAATTTTTGCATCTTGTGTAATCTTGTGATTGATTTGTGATGCTTGCTTGTAGTAGATATTACTTCCATACATTATCTACTGTTTTATAAGTAAAATCAGATTTGCAGTGTCAGACTATCATTCGGAAGATGATTGATCGTAGCATGGAGTAGTAGCTACAGTTACAGAGATCGACTCTATTCAGGCCAAGCACCAATGTGCGCGCCTTTGGGAATTCTTTCCTTCATAAAAAGGTTTTCCAACAGGGAACAGATTCTTTCAAGCTCTGAAAATAACAAAAAAAAAATTACACAAACTAAGCTTGGTCCACTATAGAATGAAAATATGCAGTTTAATTTGGAGAAATAGCAACAAGACTTACCAAAGGCCTTAATGCCTCATCGAAGAAATTCTTGACAAAGGCATGTTCGTAGAGGTGAACTCTCATGTAGCTGTGATCCAAGGTGTACATATAAACTTTCTTGCTTAGTTTTGAGACTAACCTATGCCTAGCAACTGGCTTTGATAAAATGACAATAAATGGTAACTGTAAATTTTCATTAAAACAATGCTCTAAAGAAATTCAAAAAAATTTACATACCTTTATGTTATGAGGATGTCACGATCTCTCTTAGGCTGTGCTCATGAGGATGCGGATGCTGAAAGCAATAGGATGTTGCAAAGCACAAGTTATTAGCACTCGGTTATAGAAATTTGATTTCTTGGTGATCAGTTGTCAATTTTAACCTTATAATAATATAACTTTTGGTAGTTACATGGCCTTTGATCCTTACATTGGCAGGTACACGTAAGCCCAAATTTTGTGGAACTTTGGTACCGCTGTAACCGTGGTCAAGCTGTACTAATTGGTTTCCGGAGGACAATATTTGTAAGCTGATCTTGACGAAATGGAGGAAGTGGTACATTTATCAGGCATGTACCCATTTAAGGGATTTGTTTTCTTGGTACTATGCTAGTTTGCCACTTAGCTATGGAGTATAAGTACTCCTAGTAAGTTGAGTTAAATGGTGATTGTGTTCTTTTTCCTTTTAATTTTACATTGAAATCCATCTATGAGGCAAGGAACACATCAAGGTTGCTCACACTAAGGAATCAAATTTTTCAAAGCTTCCAAAGGAGTGATGAGAGTGCCTCAAACTATTCTTTGAGAGTCAAAGATCTTCATAGAGAGCTTGCTTGCATAGGAGACAACCTCAATCCAAAAGAGTTAATGCAATTGATCCTAAATGGATTGAAGGAAGAGTTTGACAATCTTGTCCAATCTTATGCAATCAAGGAGGATCGTCCAAGCTTGGAGGCACTACAAGGAATTCTCATTTCCGAGGAGTGTAGGCAAGAGAACAAGCTTATGAGGATCAATCAACTTTCCTTGAATAATGATGGAGAGGTAAAGGCATACTTCACAAAGGACAAGCCAAGAGGAAGGGGCAAAGAGCATCATCAACATTTCAAGAAGGACAAGTCAAAGGAGGAGAGTGATGAGGAGTCATCACACACATCAACAAGTTGTTCATTTCTAATGTTCAACAATCTGCAGTCCACATGTTGTTTCCTTTTAAAATAATGGCAAATGATGTTCCTTAAGAATCTAGGTTTGAATGCACTGCTATCGTGTTCATTATCCTAGTCCTGCGACTTAGAATCTGACTTAAAATAAGTCTCATTTTTACCAAATTTCATAGGCCTCGTTGCCTCTATTAGCAACAAAGGCAACAAACTTATTCAAATTAGAGGAATCACCTCTTCTAATTTCTTCTTGAAGCAACATAGCTATAGTTCTTACTAATAGTCAGATAGGACCTAACCTATCATATCTTCATTCAACTATCATAGCTATCCGAGAGACTCGACAATAACAGACATACCAATTGTTTAATCCATTTTAAAGGAAAAAAAACTTTTTTTCATAAACCTTTGAGGGCCACATATTTATTTTCATAAAGATTAACCAAGATATTCCACACCTTCTTTGCTATCTATGCCAAACTGATGTGAAACACTTGAAGAATCTTTTAAATTCAAGGCTATGGAGGCCCATGCCTTCTTGAATCTTAACAAAGTTTTAGATTTAAATCACATTAATAGCTTGGGTCCCAACTTAATACTTGGGCCCATTGAGCAATAGTTTGTCAATTACTTCTCATGCCTTGTTGGTATTTGATTACAATGCACCAACTATGATGTCTGACTTTACATTGGTAATGCTATCCAAGTAGATATGTGATTCTAGAGTAGTACCATTGTTGCTTCTTTTTTTGGCAATGCTCTCAATTGCGGGGTGAGTCTTGACTCCAAAATTGTTTTGGGCTTTTTCGGATGATTTTTTGTGGCTAGAAACCTGTTTAAAGACAGTCATTGAAATCTTATAACAATGTGTTTTTAAACAAATCCTTTAAGGAATAAAATTTCCACATCCATTTTATGGATATTCAGATTCAGCTACAACTATTGCTAGTAGAATTTGAATAGATTACTGCTTACTGGACTAAATATCTTAATGTAATCTATTCCATATGATTGTTTGAAGTCTTTGACGACCAATCTAGCTTTCCCTTTGGATATAGATCCATCATGATTAAATTTATGCTTGAATATCCACTTTATGTCAATAATCGTATGTGCAAGAAGGTTGATGCGCCACCAAGTCTTGTTCTTCATTACAGATTTATATTTTGTCTCCATAACTTCTTGCCATTTGTGAGCATTATGATTCAATAGTGCTTATCTAACAACAATAGGTTCTCCATGAATCATATATGCTTGGGATCAAAATTGATCAAGTGAGTGTTTTTGTTGACCAGATCTTTGAGGGACAAATGATTGTGAATGTTGAGGTGTTTGCTCCTAGTATTGTAAGGAGGAAATATCAGCATCTTCTTGAGATATTTGAATGGTAATAGTGTTAAAAACTGAACTTCACTTTCCTTCATCCTTGAAGTTCCGTGCGGCACAATCTGATCTCACAGAGAAAGATGGCCGCAAGTACAGCCTATTCCAATGGAAGGAGATAGCCACAACTAACTTGCGTTTAGCATAGCCATTAGTTTACAAGATTGACTTAGAAAAAAATAGTATATAGAATATAAATGTGCCGACAAAGTGCACAGATAGAGAAGAGAGAGTAAGTGAGAAAGATAGAGAAGAAAACTGAAGTACTTGTATGCTGAGATGTGACAAGCTTTGTTAAAACGATCGCCAAGTGAAAATCTTCAAGAATCCTATCACTTGCAAACTAAAAGGACACCTGTGGAGCATGAACCACCCAACCAATATGAAGAGGCTAGTCAATAACCTAACCAATCCACCCCCAAGCCACATTGAAGAACACAAGAAAGGAGAGGAGAAATTGGCTCAAGAAACTGAATTCACAATAGGGAGATGGGCTAGTTTCCATAGGATATATTTTTCCAAGAGAGAGAGAAAATATTCTCCCTAGAATTCCCATGCAGGCTATATTGAGCTACTGACCTCCTCTTCTTGCATTGAAGTAGTCATTCCCCATGCATGTGCTCCTATGTCCAATCATAGGTCTGGGCCCTCATATGATTATTAATTACTTGATACGACCACGTCCAGAATGACATAGCATAACTAATAACCACATATAACTGGAGTGACTGGCTATCCATGTCAAGAATTATTCCTATTCTCTTGTATAGGACATGGACATAACATTCTTTCCCCCTTGAACCACTTTTATCTCTAGAATTGAAACCAAAAGGGAGAAATGTCACAATTAGGGAGACATTCATACTAGTTTGTTATTGGCGGCAATGCAATGATGGCAATTCACAAGGTGAAGGATGTCAATGATAAGGTCAGCTGGATGAGCCAAAGAGAAAAGTAAGAAAACAAATTTAGTAGCTTGACTACGGTTCATGAAGGGGCAAAGATGTACAGAGGGTAGTCTCTATGATCTATTGGAGGCATATTATTGCAGTGGCATGGACTTCATGGTGTGCATGAGATGTGTGCATGGTCGACAATGCAGTAGGGGTCAATACTTGGATTGGCATTGATAGAGTGTTATCTACCATCAAGAGCATTGGTAAGCCATCTCTTTGAGGCTTTATAGATTGGTTGTATTTGCGGGTATGTAGGCTTGGCATTGGATGCTTGAACCTGTGGTTTGTGGTCTTTTGGAGTGAGATCAAGATAGCCTAGTCGAAGTCATGTGAAGCCATTTTATCTCAATAAGATCAGGGTTGATGAGACATAACTCTCAGGATCTATGAGAGCATATTCATAGATCGTGTTACAGGATGTAACATGAAGCAACAAGCATGATACATGTGGTGCTATGGAACTTAGTAATCCATGATTAGGAAGCCTTGATGGTGAGTTGGATGCTATGGTAAGAGATACCACTTGACTTATAGGTCAAAGCTTGCGAGCTTGTTTTTTGTGAAGAGTCCAAGTTGATATATGATCCATATTCTTTGTGAATGTTTGTCAAAGCATGTAACCTACAAGAGAAAGCTCATGAGATGTAGGGGATTCATCAGAGCCTTTGGAAGACATGTATGCTTGGTGCATGAAGGATGAATGGTAGCTTGGCAAGGCAATGCAAAGTGGAATGGATGGAATGGATGGGACACTTGGACAAGGATGTATCTCTAGGAGGTACATGGTGCATTCGAGGACATCTTAGGACAACAGATGCGTGGATCTTTGGATGCATGGCTGTTGTAGCAGTGGATCTACCTATGGCAAAGGTGTATGGTACAGGAGGATATCTTCTTCAGCAAGCAATGATCATTAGTTGATATGTTTGTCATTCGTGTTGGTTGCATGAATGTGATTGCTTGCATGTGACTTTGTCATGAGAGTCTTTTGTGACTAGACGTAGATCTAAGTTGGAGTTTGATTGGTTACGCATTTGCTATTGAAAGGAAAAACAAAGTACTCATTTGATGCTCAGTGACTTGTTGACATGTCTACTAGCTGATTTTATGGTGGGGGTATAATCTTAGTGGCAATAAGATTTTCTCAGGTTGTTGTTATCAGCGTTATGAGTTTGTCTTGTAAGCGTCTAATAGGATTTTAGTCTAGTAAGATGGAGGATGATAATCTCATGGTGGCAGTGAGGTTTCCTCGGTGTGAGTCTTGTGTCTCATGTGGTCCGCTTGTGTTTCAAGTTGGATGGTGAACAAGTCAAGTTCAGAGTGTGGCAGACTCTTGTTGAGAGCATGGTGTTTGGTTGATACTTTGTGAGTCAAGTGCTTTGATTGTGTACTTGAGTGTGAGTCGAGTACAAATAGCAGAAAAATTGCATATGATCTATATGGACACTCCAAGACATGGCTACACATTTTTATTTTGATACTCTTATCACATTTGAGCTTAGATTTGATTTGATTTATTTATGCAAGCTTCAAATGTGATACTGTAATAAGTGTACAGTTAGGTTGATACTTAAACTACACTTGAGCTTAAGAGAGGGAGTTAGAAATAGTAAGCTCAACTATGATTCTAGTTTACAGTTATGTACTGTTTCAATTTAGTAGGCTTTAGTTAAGAAGCCAGCCCAGGGGCTTGTCCCGGAAAGATATCGGGATTACATCTGTATATAGCCTAAAATGCCACGTAGAGGCCAATAGTAAGTTTTATGCATTTATTAGGTCTATGCCACGTGGCGTCCTCATGCAAAGGGGACCTTTACTTGTATATGTATCAGTCTCTTTGTAATAAAGATGCTTTTGCTTTGTGAGCTCTTTGCTTGATGTGAGCTCCTCCATCACTCTGTTACTTGTGGATGTTGTTCATGGTTTCAATGGTTGGCAATCAGTCAGTGATTGCATCTTTGATCTACACTCTCCACTAGATTAAAATTTCTGCATAGAATGTTAACTCAAAAATCACCAAAAACACATTATCATTTGAGGTTTTAAGCCCTCTAATGGAGTCTAATCCTAATCAAACTTTATGACAGCCCTAGGACAACTTCATTACATCTCTGAAAACGTGCTCATCAATCTCAACTTTGGAAACTTTCTCTTAGATCTCTACTTTTATGCCAAAGACAAAGGACTTCCTACTTTCACTCTTCCAAAACCCGGAGATCAAGTAAGTTTGAAAAAGCAAAGTCATTCTACTTTTTTGGAAGCATTTGACAACTATGTGAAATAATACATGTTTATCCTCACTTCATCCATAGGGGGCAAAAAATGTAAATGCATGAAACCTTTTCAGTATGACAAATGATTGTCTAATCACACATGGAGAAAAAGCTTTTTGTTTTCAATTGCATGATTCAAAAGAATTCAGCCACATTTGCAGATTCTAAAAACAATTTTTGGTTGGATTGCTTGATCTTGAGAGGAGATAGCCACCATAGCAAATGATGTTGAGTGGGTGACTAGGAAAATGTAAACAAAATCCTGTGCATCAATCCTTCGCATCTGGAGAAGCTATCTCAACCCACAAACTAGCCCTCATTATGGGCATCTTGTGGAGTAATCAAGAGTATATCAGGTAAAAAAAAGAAGAACAGAAAGCCCAAATCATGATATATATTATCTTCTACTGAATTGGGCTATTTATTTTTTATCCAGAGACAGCCTTTAGAATTCAGATCAACCACATGTAAATCCTCATTTGACCATACTTTTTATGGAGATATAAAAACTCATTTACTTTGAAAAGGCTTGATAAGTAGGAAATGACAGACAATTTAGATGGATAAAAGGGTTGCAACATACTTTAGAGGCTTTCAGCAGCAAATTGGACATCTGATCAATCCATTTTCATTGCAATCAGGACAACGTACCACCTCGTTTCCATCAGTGATTATCTTGCAGCTCCCACTACAATCTAAGCAAGGTATGAATCTCATGCCTCCACAACCATCACAAACTGAGCTAGAGTCCTCCTTCCTGATACCCTCAAGCAAGTTTGCTAGCTTCCCATCCTCATGGAGCTGCTGTGCTTCCTCCACACCTCCTATGTAGTGGCCCTTGATGAATAGCCTTGGAACCGTCACAGTCTTTTCTCTCATGAGATTCTTCAGTTCCTGCAAGAAGCCCGAGTGCATTGACACATCTCTTTCATCTACATGCACTCCAAATCCTCTAAGGATTCCCTGCAAGCTGTTGCAATCTTCAAAAGTTTTTCTGATTCCATGCAAGCTGGTTGAGTAGAGTACCACACTGTTCTCTCCAGCAGGTGGGCACAGCCATGGAAAGCTTTTCAGCTCTCTCTTGAGCTGCTGGTGCTTGTCTTCCAAGACATCTTCCTTGAAATAATGTGTCGTGCTATCAAGCACATATAGTTCCATGCTTCCTAGCTCAGTTCCTACTGTCAAATGATCCTCTCCTCTTCCAGAATCAGAAATCCTGTTACGCTTCGAAGCTGATAGTCCACCAAAGAGCATCAAATGCTTAGGTTTCAGTGGAGTCGCTTCCTCTTCATGACTACATGAACTGGGGCTGATGAGATTGTGTCCAAGTGTAGAGGAAAGCCACTTCTCATCTGATCCAATTTGTTCTACTGCCCTCTCAAAATTCTGCAACAGCTCTGGATCGAATATAGGACTCTCGATTTCCTCCGTGCCATCACTAAGAATAGTGTGGTAGCTCTTGCTAACAGTCAGTTGTGGAGGCAAATTTTCCGCATAGCATTTTGTTTGGCTTGATTTCTCAGGAGTAGCTCTTTTCTTTTTGGCCGCTTTCTTAACAGTGCAAATGCTTGAAGCTGTAATACGATTGCCCACAGTGTTCTCTATAGACATCAAGGGCATGCATTCAGGAGTCTCATTGTCAATCGACTTTTTTCTAGCAGAGGAAGATTTAGGATTGCTCTGGATGTTGGCACTGCATAGCCCAAGTTTCTGAGCCAAGGAAGATTTCAGCGGAGTAAAGGGCAAGGCCGATGCTGCATTCCTCTTGCTCTTCTTTTTAGAGCTTGATCTTTTGGAGGTACAAGTAACAGGGGAGGGGGAGGAGAATTGACCTGCTGGCGAAGGATCAGCAAACAAAGGCTTGGAATTCTCTTCGTCAGATCGATGCAAGCAGAGTGTCTTAGGCAGAGCAATGCAGGAGTGATACTTTGCCAAAACAGCAGAAGGCTTGGCATGTCTCCTCCGAACAGCATCAAGCTTGTGCACCGCTGGAATAGACGAGAGAGAGAAAGATCTAGTGTACATTTTTGCTTTACACCAAGTGAAGGAAGAAGGCGGAGAAAGGCATTCATCTTCAAGGCCTGCCATAAGCTCTGCAGTGTTGATTATCTCTGGCTTGTAAGCATAAACGTCTTCAATTACAGATCTGATCTCTGGGAGAAAGCAAGCTTTTGACCAATTTTTGGGAGCCTTCGTGCTCTGCAAAGACAAGCTCCACAAACTCTCATAGCTTTCCTGCACATCCTCTGTTGTCATGGCTTCAGGTGAGTCCTGATCCGGCAAATCCAGGAGTCTCAGCACCCCGTAAGTTGTGGAGGTAAGAGCAACCAGGTGCTGACTTTCTTTGCGTTTCCACCGTCTACGGCGCACTGGCATTGTCATACTTCTGAGCAATGGAGCATTCCATTCTCGAGTTCCGTCTAGGATCCTTGTGTTTTTTGATGATGTGCAGCCCATCTCTTGCTTGCAGTTTCCTCTGCCTCTTTACTTCTCAAATTGCAACCAGATACCGAGCTCAACCTAAGCTGCTTTTATCCAAATATTCCTCTTCTGCTTAATTCAGGTGAGGTCATCAAGCCATTGGCTTCATCCTACTTTGGTGGTATTGTACAATCCCTCCAGGAAACGTGATTTTGGAAATGTTTCCAGACTAGATCAATCAAGCAATCTCTTTCTGCTCACATGAACGGCTCAGAGCTGTATCGTTTTTTAATGAAAACATTTACTCATCCAAAGCTGAATTGAGCTCCCAATCCAAAGCTAAGCATAATAGGAATTCACCAATATCAGAGGTACTAAACTAGAATGCATCAGACCTAAAGCAGGAAACCCAGTCCAGATTGAGCTGTCCAGAGCTAATTCAACCAGCTTTTCTGACTAAGAGCACACTCTAATGGCAGAAATCACGCCCAATTTTCAGGCACACTAAAATCCAGCACCAACACCAAGCAATGTGGCCAATCAGTCAGGAAAAAAGAGATCTGACTACAGCAACATGCAGATGGCAGCACGGGCATCAGGCAACCTCAGCAAATGAATCAAATCACAGTCCACTTTCAGACACACTACAATCCAGCTCACAAACACCCAGCAATGCTGTCAGGAAGCAGGGATCCGAGAACCCACTTCGGAAACAATGAGAGAGAGAGAAGGATAGAGCCTCAGAGCAGGATTGGCAGCAGCATTTGGATCAAAACAACAGCAGTGAAAACAGGAGCTGCAGCAGGGGATCTTAAAACTGGCAGATCTGTTCAAAATAAAAAACAAAAGACATGACAGATCAAATGCATTGATTGATTGATGGGCATTGGGATCTGAACTCTCACAAACACACTCTCCCTCAGTCCACTCTCCACTGAATTCTCCTCCATTCTCTCCCTCCTCGAAGGAAAGGGATTCCCCCCTGGCCACCGGATACCGGCTATACCCAGTTACCTTATCCCAGCTTCCCGTCTACGGGTCACGAGACGGCTACCGGGAACCGGCGGTGGCCGGTTTCCAGGGGTCAGAGCGCATGCCTTGGGAATCCTAACGGCCTCATTCCGCTTTATCCAGCGGGTAACACGAAGAACCTTGGGTTCAAGCCTCCGTTCAGTTCGTCCAACGGGTAGGAGTGAAAACCGGGGGTTGAAGGCCTCATTGTCCAAGGGATGCAGACAAAACCCTGGGGTTAAAGCCGCGATCCGGCGGCCTGTTCCGAGAGCATGGGATAATTAACGGTCAAGAAACCGGGTATTGCTAATTCCTATTTATTATTATTACTGTTGCAACGGGAGGCCTCTATTTTTTTTTGGGTTGGGGGGGGGGGTAAGGGAGGGCCTACCTTTGAGTCTAGTACATGCATCAAAATTGTGCATGTGACTCATTTGTCTTTATTATTTTGATGGATGTAATGAATTTGTTATGTTGCACTTTTTGACCCTTAGTACTCTCTTGAACGTCAAGTACAAGCTCTTTGCAAATCAGTGAAACATAGTACATACTTTGTTTGCTCTTTGCAAATCAATGAAACATAGTACATACGTTGTTTGTAGGTGATATCTAATCTACTCAAACATACGTTGTTTGTAAGTGATATCTAATCTATGAATGGCAAAAAAATGTGACATGGCGCATATCAAACAAACTAGCTAACACCAAAACAAAACAAGCTAACATGACTGAGAACTATAACATACGTTGTTTGTAAGTGATATCTAATCTATGAATGGCAAAAAAATGTGACATGGCGCATATCAAACAGACTAGCTAACTCCAAAACAAAACAAGCTAACATGACTGAGAACTATAACATTTGTATAGAAATACAACAAGAATTTTCGATCAATGTAGGAATTTGTTGATTATGAATATAGACAAAAACATAAATCTTGAACCCACAAGTTTCCATGCACACCCACGAGCAACTTATCACTCTTCATTTGTCACTTGTTTTCCATTTTCTGATGCCTTATCCATAGCATCATAAATCCACGTACATTGAGAAGGTAAATTGATTGTTTGTCATAACTTGTTTTCCATTTTCTGATGCCTTATCAAGCATCATAAATCCACGTACATTGAGAAGGTAAATTGATTGTTTTTCATAGTTTGTGCCCTTTTCATATATGAAATTTGTTTTGTTTCATGTTTATGCTTTTTTATTTTTCTTGGCTTTTCCATACCCTGAGATCCACTTGTCCACACTTATACAAGATGAACGTGTTAATTTTGTCGAGTAGAGAAGTTGTAAGTTTTCTTGTTATGTCTTTTCCTTATGGAACTTCATCTATAACACGTTCATTATTTTCATCGTTCCATAATCGCAAGGTGGCAGGATGTACTTGTGAGAAACTCTTGGACAAGACAATGCTACCTTCTGGACTTGCCCTGTGTCTCACAAAACTTTTTACTACCTTCAAGATTCTTTCAAGGTAAAACATCCACCTTGTGACCCTAAACCCCCAACAATAATTTCTTTAACTAGATACACAAGAAGATGGACTTGAATATACAACAAAAAGCTTTAAAATCTCTTTGTAACAAGCATATGATTTCAACTGTTTGTACTTATGAGTGATTCTATTTTTGCCATGAATTTTGAGAAATTCATGAATCCCGTTAAAATTCTTCTTTGAGTTATTAAAAAGAGATGATCAAGCAATATGCACTTTCGATGATTCTGATACACCATTTACTTTAGCATGTTCTTACTATAACGATTATGCAAATGTGGTGCACATAATAGCATGCAATTTGGCCAAATGTGGTGAATTTTGCACATCGAACAACAAATACGAAATAAAAAATAGCCTCTACAATAGACAAATTTGTCGTGATTTCAAATGCAATAATATATACCTGAACATTCACTTACTCCAAGATAATCATTTATCATCTGCATTAGAAAATCGCCGAACAATAAAGTTTCGTTCACATACAGGTCATGAAATATATGCATGAATTCCAAAGCATGCATACTTTAATGGTTCTCCATGTTCTTGGCTTTATACTTTCTCTTGTAATCAATAAAGCTAAGAATGTTGGGATTTTAATTCCACTTCAACCATTCAATCTAGTTGTCACTGTATCTATTACCAACTATCTCTTTCAGGTGTCCACGACAGAGTCCTAGACCTAGTTATCTACTTGGAAAAGGCTCGCGAACTATCGTCCATCACTATTACTACTATTGGGACTTCATGCCTGCTTTCATGCTTGCTTTACTGTACGATCAACCCAAAGACTGACGTGTAATAGAGTAACTGCAATATGTACATATACAAAGTTAGATGCTTATTCTAGAGAATGGATGGATCGATCAATGTACCAATCTATCTGATTAGCAGTATCGCACCAACAACACTCTTGCTGCCTTTGCCTAGCACTATCGTTCAATTCTAAATTGATCTTCTAGGCTTGTATACTAATAAGCAGATTTCTTTACAACAATATAATGTACATTTGCACATCTTTATTATACTATGTGTTCTTCAAATCAGTGTATAACGTGTGAATGGTTAATGTTGTTTCTACTTCTGATTGTGAATTGAATGCTTATCATCTCCTTGTGTGTCTTATCGACTAAGTCGAAAGAGTAGAATCACGACTATCTTTGACGCCTTAGAATTCTGTATCTATGGTTTTCTAAGACACCTACTAACTAATCAATTAAGCGATTGGTTTTGTGGTGATAGATGATCTATACACGACGGTGCTCTAGTTTCACCAAGTCTTCCATAGTGCTATCGAATGTGACAGTCCCGACAATGTCTCTCGACACTTTGAGTTGTTGTGATCAATTTGTACCTTCCTTCAATCTCCAAAAAAGAACACACATCCCATTTTGATACTCAAGCATAGAAGAATATTTAGCATGTGGATCATGTTGCGACTTGAAAAGTAGAAGGATTTATGTCATTTGCTACAAGACCATATTTTAAATGATGAGGTTCATTCAAATCTGACCATTGCTCTTCAATGTATTTCCATGCGACGAAGTCCCTTTCTACCTTCATTACTTCACACATCGATTAATGCTTAACATGTCATACCATTAATTTAGCGACGACTCAAATGCAAAAAACATTATAATTAGAAAAATGATGTAAAACTCTTCATGGAAATTGATTCCCTTGTGTATTGCCCCTATAGTGTGATTTGTTACATGTTGGACATTCAACTCTTGCTGAATATTTATTCCTAGATGAAATATGGCCTTTTGGATGCATGAGTTGTTTTGTAATCCATTCCAAGCATGCTGAATGTCTTTTGTATTTTTTTATCATGTTGATGACATTAGATTATCTTTGGGAATTTTTGCAATAAGCTGAAAGGTAATTATTAAATCAATGTAAGATAAACTAAAAAATCATTGTTAAAAAAATGTAACAAATCAATGTATTTGAATAATCAAGTAATACTACATCACTCAATCTATACATCATGTTATACATGTATTTGAATAATCAAGTAATACTACATCACTCAATCTATACATCATTTGAAGATCTATATTATGAAGTATTGTTGTTAATGGAAACATAAAAGCTCCTAGATATGAAGGGCTATTGGCTTCTTTGCACAAGAAAATCTTGTTATGTCCATATCCTATACTGAGGATTTGGAATAAACCTTCATGTGGATATTTGGTACTCCAATGTTTGAGCTTATTAGTTATGCCTAAAATAAATTCTAATTCAATGCCAATTTCATGACTAATAACCCATGCATTCACCTAGTGACATGTGGAGCCATGCATGGTGTGTGACGGTCATATGCATGGAGAGAGAATCGATAAACGCTCAAATTATCTATTGAAGTGTCTCTAGGTATGCATGACAATATGCACTAGACCCTGAAGTCTATATAGACCTATAGGAGGCTCGCCCATCTACATTCCTAGATTGACAACATGAGAGATCTTGATGTTGTGACAAATCCATGTTGTTTCTACCATTTGTGCTGTGATTTTATGCATTGAATGTTATCCATAGGTAATGTACTTCACTCTCTACCAATAATTAGATCTTGAATTGGATCATTGATGTGAATATTTGAGAGCTTGAATTAGGCCTCAAAATTATTTTTCAGATCTTGATAGGAAGTGGTGAGAACTAGGGAGTTGATTACCATAAATCATAGATCTAGGGAGTGACTTCCTAGATTTGTGTATTGATATCATTGTAGCATCATCCAAGATTTGTGCTAGATTGATTGGGCCGAGACTAGCAACATTTTGAGTGCTAGAAGTCTACCTTGGATCATTCCAAATAGTAAAATCTTTATGAATCTCAAGAGCTAAATCATTCATAATGGCATCTATGGGTTAGATTTCTACTAGAAGCCAATGAGAGGCTTACATCCACAAATTATTTCATATGGAAAGTGAGAATAGAGTCACTCCATGATCTCTATGACATTGTCCAAGAAGAGGAGGATGAATCTCTTGGTGGGCAAGAGCAAGTAAGATACAAGAAAAAGGCTAGATTGGCCTTACATTGCATTAAGATGAATGTGAGCAATGGCCTCTTGAAAGAGGTGTCATCTTGTACCTCGGCCAAGAGGCTTGGGATTCATTAAAAGAAATTTATGAATCCAACAACACTTCAAGGATAGTAGAAATCAAGTACTTCAAAGCATGAAGGGAAGTGGTGAAAGATCACAAGAGTATGTGCTTAGAATCAAATCTTTGAACAAAGAATTTGCTTTCATTGGAGATAAAATCCAAGATAATGAGCTAGTGCAAGTCATTCTCAATGGACTAGGTGATGATTACACTAATCTACTCCAAAGGTTTACCATCCAAGACCATCTACCTACTATTGACAAGCTCCATAATGTACTTGTGGCTGAGGAGAGTAAGATGCTACATCTCAAGGCAAGGATGGGATCAATGTCCTTGCAAGGTGGTGGTGACAAGGCCAACTTCTCTTTCAAAGGCAAAAAGATGACTAATCCATCCAAGAAGAACCAAGGCAAGGAGGCCAAGGACAAGGATGGTGGATCAAGTTCCAAAGGCAAGTCCAAGAAGGACAAATCAAAGCTCAAATGTTTCTTTTGTGGCAAAAAATGACATTTTGCTTCCGTGTGCTTGTTGTAAAACTACCTTTACAAGCTTTACTTCCGGCGCCACTGGCACCAGCATTGTCCCTGGCGCCACCAGCGCCGGCGCCGCTCCTGACGCCACTGTGACCAGAATCCAGCCGACGCCAAGTTCCTATGGCTGAAAATCTATCGGTTCTAGCGAAGTTCAGAGAGCTCAGATCGATGTCCAATCACCTCACACGATCTAGGCATGATTAAAGGAAGCCTGGGGATCAATAAATTCTAGAGAGAGAAAATCTTAGAGATGTGCTTTACCAGCCTGGGTAGAGTACTTGGTATGAGGGGAGGTGGCGAATCCCACCAATACTATAGAGGAGTGCAGGTTGCAACTCAGGGCGAGCTCCAACCAAGTCTCAGCCTCTGGAATGTTGTCCTAACACTCGCCTTGGCATGTCACACACACTTGAAATGTAACCTTCTCAGATTTATCAATAAAGTGGGATTTTTCTCAAATTGACTTTGATTACCTTCTGGGTTTCAGTGTTCGGTAAAAGCACCAGTTGTAAGGCCGCTTCAAACTTTTTAATTTGGCACATAGCTAAGGGTCGTATCCCGAGACGCCAGCGGTATGTCGTCAGGACCATTCGGTCCGTGGTGCCAGCGGTATGCTGTCGAGACCATTTGGTCCAGGAACTGGTTGTCTCTATATCTGTCGCGGCTTGTGGTTCTGAGTGTTCCTTGCATGAACGTGAATGGGTTAAGCTCTTGGGGAACGGGCTCTAACCTTTCGGCTAAGTTGGATGGCTTGCTTGGGTGGAAGTTACCTGTTTATGGCTATCCAGTCAGAAAGTTATTTGGTACAATTTATGATCTATTTTGAGTGAAGTGGCTTCGGGCGTTATTCTGGTTGTCAACAGACATTAGAAAGTAACCAGTATTACTTGTGTTGGGGTGTGTAGTGTTAATAATTCTAGAACATCAATCTTGCCTCTATCAAATCGAATGAAACGCATTCTAAAAGTGAGATGTTATCAGAGTAGCACAACAGTACTACACTCCAGCTGATTACGGTGTCAACATATAGTCAAGCAATGTTCGATGTATTCGTGGTTTGCAAACAATTAATTAATCACGTTCGCGAACTATTCGTTTCTAGACAGAAGTCCTCAACAACTTAAGTCGAAGGTTATGGTTAAAGAGCACGAATAGTTTTAGAGCACGTTAGAAATTTGTGTCGGTTACAATCAGGAACACAGATCAAAGGCTCAATTCTTCAGACAGGGACTATCATCCCAAATGTATACATACAGTTTTATTCAATGATCGTGCTAGACTGTACCAAATGTAGACGTTATTCGAGTGCCGAAAAGAAAGTATTTGCGACAGATGAATAAGATGATTTTAAGACAGTTCCTTAGAGCATATTTACAGATACACAACAAACAACTGTAATGCGTTAGAGAGTCTATCTGATCAAAGAGTAATTCATGTATTGCATTAGAGATTGCTAGTAGACTTAGGATCACTCACACTCTGCAGTGCAGAGAACAGAGATAACTTAAAGGGAGAATAACTCTCAACACTCTATTCACTTCTTCAACCTCTTTCAAATACATAAACTCTTCTCTCTCGATGGTCGAGACTGAAGTGTAAGATCAATATATGCTCTATGAGGCGAACAAACACACCTCTAAAACTACAGGCGCGTCGCTCTCGTGAAAAGGTCTAGTTAACAATTAGGTTGAGTATATGTTCAGTTATACCATAAGAGGTATATTTAACTAAGAGTTAAAATTACTCTAGTTTAACATGTCGATTCATATCTAGTCGTTTCGCATGGACAACCTAATAAAGGCTATCCGAGGCAATGTTTGAAGGTCTTGTCCTTAAATACATGGCAAGTACTTAGGAGATATATTCTCGAAAAATGAATTAGGCCTCTTCATGATTTATATTTATCCAACTCATTTCTTCATTTTTGAGTACACCATGTCATATTTAAGTTGATATTCAATATTAAACAATTTCGTGGCATCACATATCCCCTTCCTCAAATGTGAAACGTCCTTGTGAACATATAATCTTTATTTCGAGGATCATTCGCAAAACATTCTGTTCTTTAGAATTTTGTCAAGGCAAAAAAATATTTCTTCATATGATTCTTCCTTTAGATTTTTCTTCGACTTAGAGAATATGTGCTTTTGATGTTGCTTTGAATTTAATAGGTTGATTTGATTTGATCTTTGAGTTATTTATAAGAACTAGAATCAAACTTCAAAACATCTTTAAAACTAAAAAAGTTCTGGATTTAGCATCTCATAGAAACGTCACCACAATATAGGCAAGAATGAATATTTACTTAGGATTCAATGCTTCATGTAGTTTTTGGGCTAACTCCAAATTCTGTTGAGCCTCAATCAACATCAAGTCTTCTTTTGATTTCGTATAATGGCCAACTGGTAGGTTGCCGAATTCTTCAAGCTTAACCAGGAGCAATGTTCCATCAAACAGCTCCTGAGTTAATTTTATATCTTCATCTGAATGACTATGAAATGCGATTTCTTTACAATAGCAAGCTGAAAATCTTATAAAAAAAACTTTTACCATAAAGATTTTGAATGAAAAACAATGTCTTTTTCGCAAAAGTTCCAAACTGCCAAAATGTATATGTACAAAATTGTTTATAAGGAAGTGACTTCCTTCGATCTTATAGATTGTGTCGAATCTCTGCAAAATAATCAGTAAGGTTACGCTCCCAATCCACGTAAAGACTAAAAAGTTCTGGATAAGCCATGTTTACATTGATTAGCAAACCTGCATCATCAAAGGCGCCTAAATCCGCAACATTTTGTGGTTTGTACAATTGAAACTACAACTTCCGCTTCCAAAAATATCGCTTATTGTCTTCATTTCGCAAAAATTGAAATTCTTTAATACGAATGTATTTGAGAGCATACATAGCAGAAGAGCCTATGTATAGCTCAGCTGAACCGAAAGGCACAACTTGGAATTTCCCCTGGATTATGCCCCAGCAGAGACATCCTTTCTGCTCAATAGATAACTGGGCTCGTAACTAGAGAAAGTCGTCCTTTTCCCAGGTGTCTTCCAATTGTTGAAGGTGATGCCTGCTGCGCCTGGTAGCATCATATAATTCACACGCCATTGTAATTCAATGTTAAATGCTTGTGGACACCACTTCCAGAATTGTTCAGCAAATACATGGAATCTTTTAGCACATACCTTTGATTGGTTTCGACGTGGTCATTTTGCCTGAGTAGCTGTTGATGCCAAATCCCGAGTTTGCAACTCAACAACTAACTTCTGGTCTTCCAACTGCTGCTGAGATCTGACAACTCCTATTCGATCTTGTCGATCTTCACTACTACCTCCAAATACTCTGGATGGTCAGTGATTCCCGAGCAGACAGACACAGCTTGAAGTTGTTGCATCAGATCATCAATGCGGAGCAGGGCCTGAAGGTATTCTTCACGAGAGTCGGGCCCACTGCAAGTGTAGGTGGCTTCACTAGACAGCTCCTTCAACTCAGCCAACTCTTCTTCGACAAGTTCCATCGCATCCTCGAGCGGTTGCAGGAACTTGACTCCAAAATTTTCGAGCATCTGACCTTGGAGCTGGTTCAATTTTGAGAGGTCTATTGTGATTGACCATGCATTGCTGCATAGAGCAAGCACAACTTTGCCTTTATTCTTGTTGCTTGCTCCTCCTGCAAATGTTTTTGGAGAGCAACATTGTGTTTATTTGCATCCAGTAATTGCTTTTTTAAAAAATCAACATCAGTCTGATTATTGATAGACTTGGCCTCAATCACCTTATCGACTTTCTTCAAAGAATCAACTATCAATTTTCAGAGAAAAAGGACAAATATTGATTGTACTATCAATCATTAAGAGTTATTGATTGCTTAATCCAAAGATCTATCAAGTTCTAGATGTTAGATCTTGATCTAGATGCTTTACACTATGATCTAAGCAAGAGCAATGGATCAAATGATCAAACACATGGATGGGCGGCCTCACACGTGTGGAGGACAGTACCTGTACGGTCTGTTTACAGAGAGTAAAGTACATTAACTTACAAATGCATTTCATTAATCAAAACTCAAGACAAATGTGGAAATCTCAACAAAACTAGAATTTGCCAATGTCACATCAACTTGTTATTGCGCTTGCTTATCAAAGCCACTATCAAGAAGTCGGCCAACACTTAAGATGTTCTTTGTAAGCTTTGGGACAAAAAGAACATTGTTGAGAAAGAGATCTTTAGAAGATGAAAGCTTCAAGGGAATAATCCCTACTCCTTCAATATTGCACTCATGCTTATTTGCAAAGTATATGGTCTTCTTGACTCCATCATAAGGAAAAATAGATGAAAAAAAGTGCTTGGAACCACACATATGTGAAGATACTCCACTATCAATATACCATGAGTCATCCTTGTTGAAGGTGGAAGAGGAGAAGCTTGATGCCATAAGAGATCCTTCTCCATCACTTGCAATATAGTCTTCTTTCTCATTTGTGATGTTGGCTTGATTGAGTTGATTCTTCTTCTTGAAGCAATTGGTGGCATAATGGCCTTTCTTGCCACAATAAAAGCACTTGATCTTCTTCTTCTTGAGATTTGAAGTAGAAGCATGAGAGGTATCCTCCTCCTCCTCTCCATCTTGGTCTTTAGCTTTGTCATTAGAGAAGTGATGGTGTTGCTTCTTACTCCTCTCTTTGTGCTTGGCAAATAGAACTTTGCCATCATCATGATTGAGTGATAGCTTGTCCATCCTCAAGAGTTTGTACTCTTGTCTTGATTCTTCAAAAATAAGCACACTTTGAAGGGCCTCCAAACTTGGTAGCTCCTCCTTAATGGCATAGGATTGGACAAGGTTTTCTTATTCAGCTCTCAAGCCATTGAGAATGACTTGGACTAGCTCAATTGATTGATTGAGTCACCAATACATGCAAGCTCCCTATGAATATCCTTGACTCTCAAAACATAATTAGATGCACTCTCATCACTCTTTTGACTACTTTGGAATATTTGATTTCTAAGAGTGAGGATCCTAGAGGTGTTCTTAGCCTCATAGATGGACTTGAGACAATCCCAAGCTTCCTTGGATGTAGAACAATCACCAATCTCCCTCAATATCTCATTAGAGACATTCATCTTAATGTAGTGGAGAGCCATCCTAGCTCTCTTCTTGTATTTTTGTACTTCTTGAAGGACTTGAGACTCCTCCTCAATCCCAAGTACAATGTCCATCACATCTTGGAGTATCAAGATGGACTCCATCCTCAACTTCCATATTGAATTATTGGAAGTAGACAATCTCTCACTTGGTTGCAACAAGTATGAACTCATTGAAGTCATGTAAAGTGGAGATAAATAAAAGTGATGAACAAAAAATGTTGCTTCTATCTCATTATAGGATCCAATAATGGTGTGCTACCATCTCCTATGCAAGATCTTGCAACAAACTGTGAGATGATTCTCACTAGCTATCTCAATCTCTCCAAAACTAGATCTACTTCACATCAAATGATGGAGTATGGGCAAAGTTAGGATCAAACACTCTTAGCACGTGTGAAATATACTAAGAAACCAAATTTGACTCAAATACAATGATATTGCTTGAAACAAAATGGCTAAGATCTCAAAACAGTGTCTAGATCACATATAGATGAGATTGGTAAGCATTCAATTGTGATTTTGGATCAAACAAGCAATCTCTTGACCAAACCAAATGTGTCCACCCAGGTCTAGGTGCCCTACCTAACCCTCTTCAAAAGCTTATAACTTTTGATTGGCTCAACCAAATGGAATGAAACTGATTGCATCAGAAACTAGACAAAAATAGCTTCAAAACAAGCTATCTAGCAAGATTTTTGGATCAAACATGAAAGAGAACTCCCAAACTGAAATTGGATGTTCCTCACACATGTCTGAGCACCTGATTCCGTACAGTACGAGGTCAGACCCAATCAATGTCCTATTGATATCTTTTGATCCAAAATTGAACAAGATAGCTAGGAAAATGGGCCTTGACGATTTCTAGCTCAAGATTGATGAAAATTTTTCACTTAGATGGATCAAAATGCATGGTAACCTTAGGTAGGCTCTGATACCATGTTGAATTTCACACGTGTGGATTGTCCACTACATGTACTTGTGATCTCCTAAGGTGTGTAGATGCACCAAGATCAAGACTAGATTGAGATTCAAGATCTATCTTTGATTCTATGGCAAAAACACACTACTACATGCATTCAATCACTTCCAACTCTCAATCACACGTGTGGGAAGTGTTCCAAAAGTATTCTAAGTAAAAACAAGCTACTCTCCTCGAGTAGAGAGAGAAAAACCATCATGAGCTCTCGGGTAGAGAGAGAAAGCTAGAAACTCAATGACACTCAAAATCCACTCAATCTCAAAATCAATTAGATCCAAAATGAGGAGTACAATGATACGAGTAGATCCACGAGCTACCACTATGCTTACTATGATTGGACCACACTTTGTCACCTCTTAATCTTATTGGGCCATTATCCATGCACCTCCTAATTCTAT